>JAYXIM010022600.1:0-81147 GCA_037575425.1 Anastrepha fraterculus
CAACAAAAGAGTGAAACGCCACGTGAAATGGTTCAAAAAGTGAAGTAGCAACTTGATCGAAATCCCCGACGAAGTGCCAATCAAATGGCGAAAGAACTGAAAAGATCTGACCGTATGTGTGTTATCTCTAAGTGAAGCCTTACAAGATCCAAAAGGCGTATGATCTCACACCAAAGCAGCAATAAGTCAGACTTGCGAGAGCGAAGGAGTTGCTTCGCTTGACCGAAAGCGGTCAATTTCCGAACAGTCTGTTTTTTAACGAAAAAATTTTTCAAATTGAGCAATTCGTAAACTCCCAAAACGATAGGGTTTATTTGACCGACCATTCATACGAGAATATGAGTCATCGATTGCCCACCATGAGGCAGCAACCGGCACGGGTAATGGTTTGGCCCGCTGTAACCGCAGATGGGAGCTCTCCAATCGTTTTCATCAAGCCTTGCGTCAACGTAAAGGCGACATATTATCGGGAAAGTATTCAGGAGGTTGCTTTGACAAAGGTTGGGCAAACAAACATTTCGGTGGCACTTCATGTTTTGATGGACGTTTCAACAGGGCTTGGCACCGTGTCGCAAAGCTCAAGTGAACCAAGAATTGCTAAAAAACAACGTTCCGAACTTCATAACGTCCACACAATGGCTCTCAAATTCATTAGATGCGAATCCGATGGATTATTCTCTTTAGGTCCGAACTAAAAGATTCACCAGGCTCGAGGCGCTGAAAAAAGTCATTGTCCGCGAGTGGGCCAAAGTATCTGCAATTCATTTCTGAACCGTCACAAGGCCTTGGTCAAGGCAAACGGTGGTAATATCGAGCAAAAGTAAATTAATTCTATATTTTGTATTATTTTCACTCATTTTTTTTTTATTTTGAATTGAATAAAAGTAATTGTCCAAACTAACTGGTTAGACTTCGAGGGCCGGACCCTGTATATGTACATATACATGTACAGATCGGGGTTTTTGAAAGCGGGAGAATACGAAACTCAGAAAATATATGTGCAGTAGCTGAAAAATAACTATATTATATAATAACGATATGGAAGAACTCCATGGAGAGAATAATGGGGTGAGGTCTATCGAGGTACCATTACTTTGCTCTCAGCGATCAGATCAATATCAGCTGATCAGAACTATGTCAGCAAACATGATGCAACCTCTGCCACTGACTACTCTCTTATGGAGAGCAACAAAAAATGTGAAAAGGCCAGACTTAGCACAATCATCCATTAAAATGGAAACTAACAATAGGGAGAACCAAGTACTGTTTAAAAAGTAAAAAATACGCCAGAACACACACACCATATGGACCTACCCATAAAAAAATTCTCGAAAAATTAAGTGAAAGAAAAAAAAAAGTCTTAAAAAAAGAAAGCCTCTGGATATGATCTCATAAGAGGAGAAATACTGAAAAAACTCCCAGAAGAAGGACTCACTTTCCTTACCTACAAATACAAGTATAATTCTACAATTATTACATTATCTGGTTTTGTTCCCCCTCAATGGAAAGGAGCGCCTGATCCTCAAACCAGGAAAACAATTCGAATCATATCGGCCCATCAGCCTATTGCCTACTGCCTCTAAAGTAATGGAGTCCCCTTTTCTCAAAAGAATGATGCCTATTTGTCATTCTATCACCATTGGTATAGCCAAGACTATTTATGGAGAGAACTTTTCTCTTTTGTTTGAGGTTGTCCTATGCGGAGACTGGATGCATCCCAACGGATATGCAGTGATATGCTAGTTGGGCTGGAAGTTCGAAATTTATATCTATGGCTCACTTATCTATTAGCAATTCAATAGCCGGCGGCTTGCGTAGCATGGGCGTACCATAATTGAGGTTCGCAATTTAAAATTGTGTCTTTAATTTCTTCCATTCTAAATACTTTTCTACCATTAAAAATCTTATTACAAGGGATAGAACATCGAAAAGTCAGATCTCGCTTAAAAGTGAGGAGTGCTTGAATAATACATACATATATGCATTTACATACATATATGCATCCATGTATAATATAATTACTTTGTAGTGTTAACACGATACAGTTATTTTTTATGAGTACAACCAATATAAAGACGGGTTCAATCGATTTTAATTAATTATTTTTGCACGTGCAGCCATAAGGTAATTACAAACGCACCTTTTATTTTGAAAGTGGCTATGTATATCTACACATACATATGTAGTACGAACGTGTTTACTTGAGTATATCGACACACTTGAGGGGTCTCTATTGGAATTATAAATTCAATACTAAAACACGTCCGGCTACGGAAGCCACTAACCCGCTATTGCCATATCCTTGAAGCGTAAAGTAGCAAACTGCAATTATGTAACTATACACACACATATGGATGTATATACCGTTATGATATGCATATGGGTATGTATGTATGTATGTATGTATGTATGTATGTGAGTATGATGATATTTTGCTTGCTTTCGGTTTTGATGAAATAGTGGAATGCGAAGACGGGATTGCATGAGTAATTGGCTTATAATGTTTACACATTGGCACATAATATGCAAACATACATACATATGATATGTATGTAAAGTTTATGCACATGTGCATAATAACTCTGAGATAAGCTGATAATTAATAGAGCATAAAAACAGTTGCAAATTTGATGAATTTTTCCTTATTATTAGGCTTGCATATCCACCCAACGGTTAATTGTGTAATTGTTACGGTTGGCAAAGCTGGCTAAAAGAGTTAATCCTGTTTAGACTTACACACAATATTTACCTACATGTGACCCTTTAATAAGTAACAAAAAATTAAATAAAATGATATGAAGAATTTAATTTATAATAATAATAACAATAATAAAACTATATACATCAATTCACACAATCAATAAGTTCTTCAGCTAGAAAAGGACCGTTATTTGCGTTTTTACCTTAATTGCTTTACTTCTGCCCATGGCGTTATCCAAGCAACAGGGAATTGGCTCCGTGAAATGCCAAGAACGGAGAGCAAAACGTCCGACAATTTTTTGAATACGCTCAAGTCGATTTGCCACATATGAAACTCATGATCGTGTCTCCAAATGAATACAACTTATTCAGGCTTGGATAAACGCTAACGAAACTCAACTTAACAAATATGGCTGGAGGTTTCTATTTTGCGCAGAATATCTCCTGATGCCCGCAAGTTGAAACAATCAGACGCTAAGCAACGGGTGATTTTTTAGCTATTATCTTTTTAAACAGTTGGTTTAAACAGCTGACGCGCGTTTCGTGTTTTGTTTCACTTTCAAATCACATCTTCAGTTTGGTCTATAATTTAACCATGAATCGTCTTACAAAGGAACAACGCTTGCAAATCATTGAATTTTATTATAAAAGTGCGTGTTCTGTTAAGAAAGTTTATCGCGCGCTTCTTCCATTTTAAGGTCAGTTTAATCGACCCACTGAAGCGGCTATTCGAGCTATTGTGACTAAATTTAAAACCAAATTTACATTATTGGACATCAAACCACCAACACGCTTACGTAGAGTGCGAACTGAAGAAAATATCGCAGCTGTATCGGCCAGTGTTAATGATGACCATCAATTATCGATTCGTCGCCGTTCGCAGCAATTAGGCCTCTGTTACTCAACAACGTGGAAAATTTTGCGAAAGGATTTAGGTGTGAAGCCTTTCAAAATACAGCTGGTGCAAGAATTGAAGCCGAACGACCTACCGCAACGCAGCATTTTTGGTGAATGGGCTCTTGGAAAGTTGGGCGAAGACCCACTTTTTTATCGAAAAATTGTGTTCAGCGACGAAGCTCATTTTTGGATCAATGGGTACGTAAATAAGCAGAATTGTCGATTTTGGAGTGAAGATCAGCCAGAAGAATTGCAAGAGCAATTGGGTTGGAGGTATCATTGGACCGTACTTCTTCAAAGATGCTGCGAATCATAACGTAACTGTGAATGGTGAGCGCTACCGTAAAATGATACCCAACTTTTTTTTGCCCAAAATGCAAGAGCTTGACTTGCATGACATGTGGTTGCAGCAAGACGGTGCCACATGCCACACAGCAGGCGTAGCAATGGACTTGTTGAGAAGCGAGCTCGGTGAACATTTTATTTCACGTTCCGGACCTGTCAATTGGCCACCCAGATCGTGCGATATAACGCCTTTAGATTATTTTTTGTGGGGCTATGTTAAAGCTCATGTCTATTCAGACAAACCTGCTTCAATTAACGCATTGGAAGACAACATTAAAGCGAAACATTGAAAAGAGTATGCCAAAATTGGACTAAGCGGATGGACCATTTAAAGCGCAGTCGCGGTAAATATTTGCATGAAAGAATCTTCAAACATTAAATTATATGGGCTGTACTATCGATTTAAATAAAAATGTCATGCTTTTTTCTGAATTTTACGTGTGTTTTTTGAAAAAGTTTCCTATAGCTGTTAAAAAATCACCCTTTAGTTAAAAAAGGAACAGGCGAAAAAGTTTGGCATGTATCATTTTTCGGCAATGAATTTCAAAATCGGGCAGTTCAGAAAAGGGCGAAGTAGTCGATTAATGCAGTCCCAATGACTATAGAAATTTTGCATTGCTGGAATGAGCTCGAGACGGTCTATGCCTTAGTTGACGCTTCTACGCAAACTGAGTAGACATTTTTATAAAAAATATTGATTTATTTTATTTAAACAAATTTTGTTTTAGATCATATGCCGATTGTCGTGTGTTTCACCTGGAAAAAGAAATGGCTGACCTGAAGGAACGACTTGTGAATCTAGATAGGTTCCAAGCCAACGTCAGTCGAATACTTTCTGGGGGCTGATTAAAAAGTTGGAAGACCCAACCAAAACAATTAATTGGGCTTTGGTCGTTCTGACACAGACCATATACAAAATTCGTACATGGATTAACATATGTCTTCTGAGAATGGAAAAAATATCGTTTTTGTGGGAGATATAGGTCATCAAAGCTTTTGTAAAGCGCACCAAAAGCTACAGAAATTGTCAAAGTCTAACAACTAAGTTGAAAATACTAAGTTAAGTTGTCTTTTATTTCTGTCTGTTTTGGTTACCACAATTGTTTGTCAAACTACGAGCTTTTCGATTTACAATACTCAACTGTCTAAAATCTTACTGAAGTTAGTGGGGCTATTGTCAATTAGTGCAATAGTACCAGTGTCACAGCTCAACGGTTGTCAGCATAGTAGCGCAATGCGGATATATTGCCTGTATCAAAATGCCATTCAACGTTTACATGTTTATCGTGGCACTATCGAAATTCTGGGTCGCAATTTTAAAAACATTTTTTATCTTGGCGCGTGAAACATTTGACCAACATTCCGGCCGATATGTCTAGAAGAGTAGTGGAAAATTGTCTCTAAATAATCAATCGAGAAATAAATTTTAGGTTGATATCTAATACCATTTTGCTTTGCAATTTAGTTAATAAATACAAATTCTTAGGGTCTAGTTATATTAAAATCCTAACAAGATATTCTAGTGGTGTGCTTCATACCGAGGACCAACCGAATCGTAGCATAAAAGCAAAAATTGACTTATTCGACATTTGGGATTAAAATTTTATTTAACATGTGTTGCGAGACATTTTCGCAAAATTACAAATACATAGAAGGGTTTGATTTTTGCTAAAAAAGACAGAAAACCTTCGCAGATTTCAAAATTGCTATGAAAAAAACTGCAATTCTATTTACATGTGCATATTAGCTGAAGCAAATTTAGGTTGTAATCTAAGCTATTTTAGTAATAACTAGTGTCCTATCTGCAATAGTCATACCGGACACAGCTTTGCCATCATATCTTATCTAAATCAAGCCATTGCCTATGAGTACCAAATCGTTTCCACGACAGTCGGTTCTACGTTACCGAAACGACCCGGATTTATATCCGGCCAAGGACTGTCACTCCAGCAGCATTCCCCGTATGTAAATATGGGAAATGTTTATGCTGCTACAACAACAACAACAAATACCAAATCCACAGATTTTCTTATCATATATGTATATATTTATATATACAGCCTGTGTCAGAAAAAAGGAACCGTGATTATACATGAAGTATACGGCGGCCGCCGTAGCCGAATGGGTTGGTGCGTGATTACCATTCGGAATTCACAGAGAGACGTCGGTTCGAATCTCGGTGAAAGCAAAATTAATAAAAACATTTTTCTAATAGCGGTCGCCCCTCGGCAGGCAATGGCAAACCTCCGAGTGTATTTCTGCCATGAAAAAGCTTCTCATAAAAATATCTGCCGTTCGGAGTCGGCTTGAAACTGTAGGTCCCTCCATTTGTGGAACAACATCAACACGCACACCACAAATAGGAGAAGGAGCTCGGCCAGGCACCTAACGCGCCAATTTTTTTTTTTTTTTTTATAAAATGCATAAATTTAAAATTTTTTAACATGAAAGTATGTAGAAAATACGAGTCGCAATTACTCAATAAGCCGTGTAGTCTTTATAGTTGTCGAGTAGAGCCTGGCATCTTCTTCATGCTTTGAACCAGCTTTTCTGCGTAGCTCGTCGACAAACAGAACTTGGTGAACCATATGAAGTGTTACCAACTTCACACCGCTTGTATCTGTAAAACAGCTCATGATATCTGCGTCAAAATTGTTCTAATGAATGACTAAAAATAAACCGCAACAACGCCAGAAATGGTTCGGAAAGTGAAGGCTCGACTTTAACGAAATCCACGTGGAAGTGGAAGAAAAATGGCCAAAGAACTGAAAATACCGCAAGACTGCTGTTAGACGCATATTGGATTTGAGCCTACGTATGGCCACTCGAAGCAATTTCCCATCACAAGTAATGGTTTGGGCCGCAGTGACCGCTGATTGACGCTCTCCAATCGTTTTTATCGAGCCTGGTGTCAAAGTGAATGCGACTTATTATCTGGAAAATGTTTTAGAAGCTGCTTTAGAGCCGTGGACACGTAAACATTTCGGTCGTAGACCATGAACGTTCCAACAGGACTCGGCACCGTCTCATAAAGCTAGTGTGAACCAAGAATGGTTAAAAAATCATGTTCCACACTTCATTTCGTCCCCGCAATGGCTTTCGAATTCGCCAGACGCAAATCGGATGCACTATTCCATCTGGTCCATTTCGGAGAGCAAGGTGAGGACTAAAAAGTATGCCAGTATGGATGCGCTGAAAAAAACGATTACACGAGAATGGGCCAAAATACCACAAGATCACATTCGTGCAGCATGCAACTCATTTTTTGACCGTTTGAAGGCTATAGTCAAGGCAAAAGGTGGTCATCAGAGAACTACACCGGTTGAGTGTAAAACATTCATACGCTTCGCTTGAACAAAAAAACAGGCCTTTGCGTTCAAACGATCGAACGTGTTCAAATAAGTTATTGTCATTGTTTACTTCAGCTCAATCAAATTATGTGCTGCGTTTTAGCTCTCCGACGTTATCACCATTCGTCTTCATAGCAGCTGTTTCGGGTAATTGCTCGTTCGGCTGTACATTCACTTTTTGCATGTAATGATAGCAAAGTAAAAGCAAAATTTTAAAGCAAAAACACTATATTTTCATATTTGTTTTTTTTTCTTAAAACTTATAATAATCGTTTGACATTATTTTACAACTGCTAAAACCAACTAATCCTTTCAAATACGAAACGCAATTTACAGCGCACATTCTACGCCAACGCTCGTTTGCTCGAACATGTGCTATTTACAATAATGGCAATTACTTCTTTGAACAAGTTTGATCGTTTGAACGCAAAGGTCGATGCTAATTTCATTCAATGCTGCTTTTTGTTCAATGATTAGATTTGAGCCGAAGACATTAGATCATACGTGTTGACTGAGCTGAACCACGCGTTCGCCTGCATGAGCTGACTGCACTTGACCAAATATTTTGGTTCAATTTACTGAATGTGAGCAAGAAATTTAGCGTATGAACAACTCAAGAAAACAGTGAGCCATGCAGGTCTCTGGTGGTCATATCGAGCTAAAGTGAATATATGTTAAAATTGTAATCATTTCTGAACAATTTTGTCTTTGAAATCAATAAAAACTAATTTCACACAAAAAAGTTATGCTGTTTTGAATAGGTAACACTTCATATCGTTCACTCTGTAGATTTTGCGAACTTGACGCACAGGTTGCGTTAAATCATGGACTGGCATTCCGGCAAGAGGTGTTTTCATAGTTCCCCACACATTTTCAATGAGGTTGGCGTCTGGGGACTGGGAAGGCCAGTCTAATACTGTGATGCCATTTTCTTGTTGTGTTGTTTCTCAATGTGTTACCCTGGTTTTGATGATGTGGGACGGTAGGATATGTTCGCCTCTTTCAGTCGACGTTCGATAGTGTAGATACTCACATCTATTCCCTTTTTAGCAAGAAGTGATCATGCTTGGCGTAGTCACAAAGAAGGGTCCCGCTTTAAAAGTTAGACGATCGCTTTATTCTGTTAGACGATCACTTCATTGTCGTCACTCACTCGGAAATGTCATCAACATTTTTGTACACACACAACAAACTTATTTAATTTTTAATTACTTAAGATAATTTCGGCCCTTTCGAATGCGCGCATAAAAATACCGCCTCGAAACGCTTCGCCACTCACTAATTTTTTTTTGGTTGCGTTTACGGGAAAGTTGCGAACGAAACTAACCTGAGTTAGCATTGTCGTCATAGTCCTTGAGTGGGACTATTATGCAGTAAAAAGCAGAACGAAATATATCTTGAAGTTACAAGAAAAAACCGGTTATTTTCTTCTGAGACAGACTGTATATATATATATAATTTGCGGTGGTCCCCTTAATTGAGCTCCAAGCTCCTCCTCTTATTTG
This sequence comes from Anastrepha fraterculus, assembly GCA_037575425.1. NCBI lineage: Eukaryota > Metazoa > Arthropoda > Insecta > Diptera > Tephritidae > Anastrepha > Anastrepha fraterculus. The sequence continues at coordinate 8,798 of JAYXIM010022600.1, forward strand.
TAGAGTGCGTCCTGATGTTATTCTACAAATGGAGCCGCCTGAGTTTTAAGTCGACTCCGAATGAAAAATAGTGTTTTGGGTGGGGCTTTTTCGTGGCAGATATTCACTCCGAGATTTGCCAGTGCCCGCCGAGGGGTGACCGCTATTAGAAAAAACTGTTTCTATCATTTGGTGTTTAATATACGGAGATTCGAACCTACACGCTCCCGAATGGTAGTTACGCACCAACGCATTCGGCTACGGTGACCGAACATTTCTTATATAACCAATAATTATACTCATTCCCTCCAATGTGTACGAGTATTTCAACTCTAGTACAGTGACATCCAAACAGCTTAATAAATTTCAACTTAATCAAGTATTCTGGAGTTCAGCACAGCTGCATATTTAAATACAAGTGTATGTATGTATGTATGTACGTTCTCATCGATTCGCTGTTTTCAATGCCCGTCATCCTACTGTGGCCCCAAAATATATGTGGCGGCGTGTCTGTCGATAGCTTCAGCCCAAAGCTGCACTCACAATGTGAACAAAAATTTCAAGATTCAACACCAGTCAGCAGTCATTACCATCATTAATGTCTGTGCAGCGATATCATTTTCATGTCAAAAATGCAGGCCAGACGAAACTTCTCAGAAACGCATTAGCTATGTTACAAATATGGTCTAATAATTCATGCCACATAATGTAATTACGAAAGCGCGTACCGCAGTAGCAGATGCAACAACAACAATTGCGTTTGCGCCACCCCATGAACTGGATTGCTGCTTCTATATACTTATAGTTTCCACTAGAATGAATACGTATCTGATATTCAATGTATGTAGTGTCAACATCTTAGAAAAGTTTAGCAGTGCTTGTTTTTTTACATTGAATTTTTTCTGTAATTCATTTTTTCTTACTATGCAATGGTGTATGAACATCTGGAAGTAGAACGCCAAATAGCAGCGCCACCACCAATATGATTGATATCTCACAATAGTCAGTCAGTGCCGTCGACGACAAGCCGTCAGCCGTCGGCCTTTAGCCATGAGCCGACTGCCACCAGTACGCTAGAGCAACAACAGAGGCCGGAGCGGCATTGAAGCCACGGCGGCGGCGATCGCAGTCACAGCTCCCGCACGAATCGCACTTATGGCGTACATATGTGTGTAATGCGCGGAAAAATGGAGCACATGTCTAAAATGACGATGATGGAACGTCCAATTCCGGGAATGAGTTGCCTGCTTGGATGCTTCGGACTTGGACTCAGCCTCGGTCGCAGTCCAAACATCAGCAACCACAGCTTTAGTTTTCGTTTCAGCTGTAGCCACACACAGACCCAACCCTTGTGTGTACTTTAATATTATTGTTATTGCTTATTTTTTATCTACACGCTTCGTCAATTGCTATCGCAAATCTTCAACAGCAAATGGATGAAGGCAGTCTGATTATATTCAGGCTGCACTGCCATGCCATTGCCTAAATTGGAAATACTTAGAAATTAATTCAGCTCGCGCCAACTGAATTCTTCGTAACCGATACGTAGCGCGTCAAGGCTCAGAGTCAATGAATTCCTTTGTTTTTGTTTAAGGCACAGCTTAAGCCAGTATACATACAATACATATGTATGTATGTATGTAAGTATGTACATATATCTTATCACAACTATTATATAATATAATAATTATATTATATTATTATATTATATTATATAATATTATATTATATATGTATGTACTTTTTCACTTTCGTGTGATTAAATTGTTCATCTGTTACGTAAATTCCTCCTTCCAATATTTGCCAGAATATTTTTGGTTATGCTATTAGAACTTTCGTGACGAAACTTGGCTGAGAAGTTTGTTGATATGAGAGTGATTCTCATCATCATCGTTCATAGCGTTGCAACGTGGTTCCCGTCAAAACTTATTTCCCAATGCTCCTCTAAAGCGGTCGATCATTAGCATTTGTTTAGTAGTTACGAATTCACAAATGTTTTCATTAACTTTCCTGTCATGGCTTTCTTCATGGTATACTCGTATAGTCAGCAGATATACGGGCAAAGTAACCTGGCCATCTTATGCCCTGTGCACAGCTGGCCCGTTCTTAGTCAGATCGTTTAGTTCCGAGTTAAACCGGATTTTATAACTACGTAGCGCCATCCATTCTTATATGGGATTGATAGGACTCCGGAAATCGGTTTTCTACGGAACGTAAGAAATCTAATTTCATAATCCAAATCGAAATATGACCTATCCTTAACAATGAATTTGTTAACTACCACTGAATAAGTTAACAGAGCCTCATTTTGATTAATCTTAAATAAGTTTTTGGTGACGATGAAAATGAGTAAGAACGCAGTGCCAGAAAATAGAGAAAATGCCATGTACTTTTAAGATGGCATAGTAAACTTTGTAGATCTGGCCGAGTACAACACAAAACCATATTTCAAATTTTCCACGTACCCCAAAATCTGCATTTATTGTTTTTCGGAACTTGTTGCCTTAAAAAGTATGTAGATATGTAACTTCGTTCCTTTTTGAGCGCTTTGAGATTTTCAGACTTATAAAGAAGAAGGCTTAGGCTTTCGAAGCACACTTGGTTGCTCAATAAGTTTTGCAGTTCGATAATAGAGGACATTGCCACTAGCCTAAATTTTGTTATGTTGGTACACTCTTCATTTGAACGTATGTGAAGTTTCATTTCAACCTGTGAATTCATTCTTTGTTTACAAGTCAATTAGTATCGACATATTACAGCATAAAATGAATTTTGTTCGTCGATTCATCACTATGGATGAGACTTGGGTCTATCGCCATGACCCTAAATCAAAACAAAGTAATTAAAAGTGATACTAAACTGATTCTTCGGCTATGAAATGAGTTCGTGCCCAAAAATAGACTAAGAAGGTGTTAGACTTTTAGTTAGTTTTGGTTTTTTGGGATGCGATCAGAGTTTTGTTTGTGGATTACTTGCAAACTGGTAAAACAATAAATTCTGAATATTATTGTAACCTTTAGATCAGCCGACGGAAAATTCGTGAAAAAGATTAGGTTTGCAGAAGAAAACAATGATTTTTATCAGGCCAATGCACCGTATCACAAGAGCAGTTTGATATTGGCTAAAATCTTTGAATTAAAGTTTGAATTGTTGGAGCATACAAAGTATTCACCAGAATGGCCCCTAGCTGTTTCTATACCTAAACAATTATTGTATAGAAAGCGTTTTTCATTAAATGATGAGGTCATAACAGCTGTGGAAGCGTATTTCGCGGCACTTCCAGACTCTCACTTCAGGAATGGAATTTATAAATTTGAATCTCGTAACAAATGTATTGATGTTCAGGGAGACTATACTGAATAATAAAATTGTGTTTTTCTTGTCGAACCGCAAAACCTAGTCTACATAGGATACCAGTAGTTGGACACACCCTGGTCGGACACTTTTCTCTTTGCACTTTAAAAATAGGAAATTCGTTGCAATGAAAACATCTTGAAAAATGTTAAAAAATTCAGTTAAATTTCTTTATGTGGGATGTTTAAACGAGAAGTCCCTTCGAAATTGAATTTATCACTAATTAAAGTCAATTCGCTCACTGATCCAGCAGTGCCCAAGTTTAGTAATTGTATTTTTTCCAAAATGAGGCCGGTCAGGCAGTTACTGTGGATAGTGTTCGCTATCGTGAGATGATAACAACCTTTTTATGGCCCGAATTGGAAGATATGGATGTGGACGATATGTGGTTTCAACAGGACGGTGCCACTTGTCACACAGCTAACGAAACAATGGCTCTTTTGCGTGAAAAATTTGATGACCTCACGTCGCGGCGATGTCAATTGGCCGCCAAGATCATGTGATTTGACACCTTTGGACTTCTTTCTTTGGGATTATTTGAAAGAAAAGGTGTACGTCGATAAGCCAGCAACAATTCAAGAGCTAAAGGATGAGATAATTCGGCACATTAACGGCATAGAACCTCAATTATGCCTCAGCGTCATCGAAAATTTTGACCATCGAATGGAGGTGTGCCGCCGAGCCCGCGGCGGCCATTTGTTCAATTTTGTTCAATACGTAAATGAACCATACCAATATTATCATAGTGAAGAGAAATGACAATAATTTCCTAAAAAGATTGTATTTATTTAAAATCAACACCGGCCCTTGAACCTTAACCACCCTTTATAAGAAAAGGCCAAATTCACCTTATATAACTGAGCAGCCCGCTCCCCTGTGAGAGGATGAAAACAAGGAGGTCCTGAATATTTGCAGTCTCCAGAAAAAGAGAAAAAAATTATTAAGTGGATAATACACATGTGACTAAGCTGGCCGCCGTAGCCGAATGGGTTGGTGCGTGATTGCCATTCGGAATTCACAGAGAGGTCGTTGGTTCGAATCTCGGTGAAAGCTAAATTAATAAAAACATTTTTCTAATAGCGGTCGCCCCTCGGCAGGCAATGGCAAACCTCCGAGTGTATTTCTGCCATGAAAAAGCTCCTCATAAAAATATTTGCCGTTCGGAGTCGGCTTGAAACTGTAGGTCCCTCCATTTGTGGAACAACATCAAGACGCACACCACAAATAGGAGGAGGAGCTCGGCCAAACACCTAACAGGAGTGTACGCGCCAATTATTATTATTTTTTTTTTTTTTTAATACACATGTGAATATTCGGTTTTCCATTAAGGAGAGATGATCCCTTAATAATGTACAGGAGATTATCAGAGATAGCGAAAGAGAAAAGAGTCCATTGAAGTCATGGACTAGGTAAAACTTGGCCCAAGTTATTTTTCAAAAGATATCTAATGTTGGTTAGTAGAGAAGCAGAGAGCATTAACAAAACCAGAGCAGCCGTAACATAATGCTCGATATGGGAATGTTTTCGGAATGTTTAGTTTTCAGAACTTCAAAAATATCTGAAAAATATTGGTCATTAAGAAATATCGTGTATGTACATATATGTATTTACAATAAAGCAAAGGATTGCGAGCCTTACTTGTAATGACAAACTTTTAAGTGGTTCGGAAGGTAGTGAATAAAAGATCATTGGTCCCGGATCATGCCCAGTTTGTTTTCACCTGAAATAGACTGCCCTGAAGAAACTTCCATAGATGGCGCAAGTTTTTATATTTGCTCCAATTGCAGTGTACAAGGTGTATTTTATGTTCTCTTATAAGCCTACACTTGGCCGAGCTCCTGTTTCAATTTGTTGTAAGCGTCTTGATATTTATGGAGGAACTTACGGTTAACGCCACTTCCATAGAGCAAATAGTTCATGTCAGAAATACATTCTGAGATTTTTCATTTTCGGCCCAGGGACGACTGTTATTAAAATAAATTTACCACTTGGTGGTTTATGTCCACAGTGGGTTTCGAACCTGTATACTTCTGAATGGTAGTCACGCACCAACCCATTCGGCTACGCGGTCTTCGACTACGGTCGCCGAAATATCCGATAACTAAAGAAACTGTAAGATTACCAACGCAAATGGCATTCTTAAGTAAATCGAATGTAAGTAAATATACATACTGCGTTTAAAAAAAAATATTTACTTTTAACTGATTTTAGATTATTTAGAGAATATATATTAAATGTACGATGTCGTTAGTAAGTTGCGAGCTACAATCAAGAAAAGTCTAGACGTTGTTTTTTTTTCGGTCGTTGAAAATTATTTGTTGCAAATTTTATACATTTCTTCTTTATGGGGACCTAGATCCGCAAGGGGAAACTTAGAATTATACATGCAGATTTTGATCCTGAGATGGAGATGAATATCGACTTAAATTTGTTAGGAAAACTAAACTTGCGATTTAACATTGTAACTGAAAATGGAGAGTCTATAAAAATATTGAACACACTTCATCCATGTAAGGTGGTGGTTTGGTAATGAGACGAAAAATATTACCTCCGGAAATCCGCAGATCGTTTTAACTTAAACTAAAAGAAGCTTACTTTATAGTAATTTAATACATGGGTTGAAAAGTCCCGGGCCTAAGACATAGATACCACTAGTTTTATTACATTCATCTCTTTTTCAGTTAGTACTAACCTTAAAAAGACAGCAGTGAAAATTGCATGATATTCTACTCATCGGTTCGTGAGCTACAGAGCTAAGAGTGACGCTACTTTTGTTATTTTCAAAACAATGGCTTGAAAAGTATTCTGGGGACACCGCTGCATCAGAAACAACAATAAAGCGATGGTTTGCTGACTTCAAACGTGCTCGTGGAGACACCGATGATGCACAATGCAGTGGATGCCCAAATGAGCCGGTAACACCAGAAACCCACAAAATCGTTTCGAATGATCGAAAAGTCAAGTTGCGTCTATTAGCTGATATTGTAAAGATATAAGAAGAACGTGTTGATGATTCTGAGCAGTGGCAAAAATACATTAATCGAATTTCGAATTGCTCCAACATTCACCGTATTCACCAGATTTGGCTACCAGCGACTACTAGCTGTTCACAGGTCTACACGATATGCTCGCCGATAAGAAATTTCGCTCGAATGAAGAGGTTATCGCTGAAACTGAGGCCTATTTTAAGACAAAAGATAAATCGTTCTATAAAAGTGGTATTGAAATGTTAGAGCACCGCTAGAATGACTGCGTTGTTCGTGATAGAAATTACGTTGATGCATAAAACTAATTTTAAACAAGAAAAAATATGTGTTTTTTTCGTTAGGCCCGGGACTTTTCAGCCCATAAGTAATACGGCATGGCTGTGAACAGACGTTGTTTGGTGTGGAATAAGCTAAGGAGATATCTGCAACCTCTCATATCCCTTTCACACCGAATCTAAATAACTTAGCTAAATAAACGTGTGAAATATTTTCCTTATTATTTAATTTACTCATTTTAGATATACCAGCACCATTATTGGCCTCAAATTTGATTTTGTATACTATTAAGTCAGCAGCACTACTCATTACTGAATATCGGCGACGTGAAATGCCGCTGGCAACCGACATGTTTTAACGCACATGTCTATGCATATTAAAGGCCAACCATATATTTTGATAAATGTATGTGAGCATGTGCAGATTTACTGGATCAATCGTTCATGCATGGCCATTACAGCCTCCATCAGAGTTGGTAGTCAGGTAGGCAAATAAGCCAAGTGGCCTTTTGCTACTGCACCGACCACCAACAACCAACCAGTGATAAGTTTGCATTAGCCAGCAACTGTAGACGACATTCTATCTAAAGCCGTTATGAAGGCGAGCTGGGGACGCGCTACGTTGATATGGTCATACTGAAAAGGTGGTGAACACCCTCCGGTGCCACCATCACTGGCTTCGCCAATTTTGATAGATCGCCGACGATGATGGAAAAATCGTGCATATTGAACGCCACATTTATCAGGGATATTTGTTGCTGGCTAATGTTTATGCTGATGTTAGTTTGGTGTTGTTGCTGACGCTGCTGACGCTGCTGATTTAGCTGTGGTTGCTACCGATTTCACTTAACCAACACAACGTTTAGCTTAGTATAGTTTGGTGATACGACGTTCTCACGGACAAGAAATCGGCTAAATTTTTGGTACAAATTTGAAAATATTATATAGAAGAGTTCGAAGGAATCGAATTCTAAACCACGTATATATCCCGATTCAAGTATTAGTAGGATGAAATTATATAAGAATTATATTTCCACCTTGCAGATAAAAATGAAGGCTTGCATATGTTGTTTGTTAGTTGTATTGACCTTAGACTTCTATTTATGGTTATCCGTTAATAATTTTTTTATTTGGAGGTTTTTGACTTATTTTATCTATTATAGTTAGATAGAAAGGTTTTGAGGAGAGATAAATTCCACTTTTTAAAAGTGGGCGGGGACACTTACATTTTCAAGAGCATTTTACAATATAGCACTACTTGCGAGCGCACGTTAGTACCGAGTCTCAATTTTTTCTATATCTATCTGCTAAATCAGTGCTGAATTCAAGCCGCACCGAATTTCATACAAATTTTATACAGGTTTTATACAAATTAATGAAAATGAGACATATGGTTTTTGACTTTAGAGAGACGGAATTTTAGTCTTAACATATAAAAATTAAATGTGGTTTTTTTTCTGATCTCAATAATACTTATGTCATATCTAAATGAGGTAGGGAGCAATGCGTGTACTAAGAGTGGGCAAGTTGTATTAAATTGTGATCGAGATACACGCATTTACCAAAAAGTAGGAGGGGTATATTTAGCCCATCTTATTGATTTGTATGTCTGATCTAAATTATATGGCGTTCTATGTGCGTATATGAGACGTAGGTGTCGTTATTGAGTGATTTCTTCATTTTTAAATGCCAACCTACCTTGAAGAGTACATAATATAGGTGCTAGTTTCATTAAAATTCATTAAATTCTTAAATCGTACTGCGAGCTCATTACGCTTCTGATTTGCATTGAAATTACCATGATGATTTTGCTACGCTTATCAATTTAAATTCTTCAGGTATGTTATAGTTCGAATTACAACAGCACCAAATATTTCAAGACACCTTACATGTTCTACTGATAAACTCTGGCAATCGCTTGATTCGGAATGAACTGGCATGAGCACTCTAACTGAAAATGTAATATTGAAACATTTTGTAAAGTGGTATAACTTTTCACTCAGACACTACACAAATAACATTTGTTTTTCTTTTCATTGTGTGATCGTGAATAATTCTTTGGTCGCGCGGAGGAATTTTAACACCCTCGAGGCTCTTTTTAACGCCCTAAAAAACACTCCTACCAAATGCAGAAAAATATCACGTCATTTAGTAGATAGATAGAAGAAAATCTATATCGAGTGCTATTTTGTGATCTCGTGTGAACGCCTTGTTAGATTTATATGTATGATTTGGTACAGAGAAGAGGAAATAAAAGTAAAAATTTAGGAATAGTAAGTTGTTTATGTCGTCACAAATCCTGTTGCTGCTACTGAAAGTACAATTGCTACTGCCGCTGCTGCTAAAGTCGGCCGCATTATCGAAGTCAAAATTACAGTAATTTACTTCACTTTGAGCATATATTAATGCACTACTGATGGCCCATTAAGGCCAAAATAGCAAAATATGCTTTTCACCTGCAATCTTACTACAATAAGTATTGAAATCATTCATGATTCCATTGGCGTCGTGGATGTTTGGAAGTACGTCTTTTGTAATAACACACTGCACTCCGACCCTCAGCAGCCTGCAGAATTGTCTAGTGTAATATTTACGCTCTTAGGCAATTGTAATAAGTGAAGAAGAAAGGAGGAAGTAGGAAGGGCGCATATTTTGAATGAAACCATACCTATTTGGGTTTTCGAATAACTCCTATTTGACGCTTAGAAAGAGTGCTGACATGCTCTATTTGATCGATGACTGTATGTAGACTTAGTTTTAAGCGATTTACAATCAGCGAAGGTGTTACGCTCAAGCCTACCACTAACGTCCAAAAAAATTCGTCTATTTTATCCCTACTTCTTCATTTTTCCCGTTAATGGCGTGGTGTGCAAACAAATCTGACTTTAGTCGAGGAAAGTGTGGAGCGGTTACCAGGGTACGTAAAGTCTTAGACTGTAAACGTTGGAAAATTTGTAAGTTCGAATTGGATGAAACTCAACAGCAAAAACTTCAACTTATTAACCAAAGCTTCTGGGTATGTAATTTTATGGCCCATTAAATATTAATATAATAAAGTTTAAGTTAGAAGCTGTTCAAAAACTCTTTAATTTTTTACAATTTTTTTTTGCATATGGTGTTGAAAATTTAGGACCATATAAATAAGGAAGTTTTTTATGTGGACACAACAAATGAAATTAATAAAAAAGTGGTTCCTAATCCCAGAATTGTAGACTCCTCCGTCAACATCAAGGTGCACATCACAAATTACAGGAGGAGCTCAACCAAGTACGGAAAAGCTGCGCCAAAAAACGTCTAATCAAAAGTGCACTGAGTTTTACGCTTAAACAAACTAGGCTTGAGTTATTGTCAAAACCTTTTTTTCCAGATTGAAGTATTCTGCAAAGATAGTTGAGCAAAATGTCTGTCTGAATTTTGTGTTTCTAATGAAATATCATACATCGAAAAGTTGTAAATGTGAACGGCAATCTACAACGACTTCGGATCACAGTGTGGCTACTAATTTGCGCATCAATTCACCTCTATGACTGACGAAAAATTCGAAAAGTGAATAAAATTTTACTCGAAGATCATCGTGTCAGTATCAGGGAGATAGCAGCTGCTAAAAGTATATCGTTCGGATGTAAACAAGACAATTGAAAGAGGGGCATGTACCGAGTGCGTTCGCATTGTTGAAAAAAGGTTTTCTTTGGGTACAAATTTTAACGAAGGCGTAATTACCGGTGACAAGTTATGAGCCAATAAATATGTACGACATCGAAGCTAATCAACAATCAACGGGATGAAAGTCCAACCAAAATGAAGGTTTTGTTGACCGCGTTATTGAATTGTCGTATTCCCCGTTTTACACGGTACTCGTTTAGCAAGTTTTCGATGTTGCACGATTCTTATATTGAAGTTAAGAAAATAGCAATCAAGATAAACCAAATAAATGAGCATCGGAGGACGACATCTTCGAATGACCACTGGACATCATTTTTGTCTATTTTACGCAATTAACCTTTCGCGTACTTGGAAACTCCTGCGTTTTAACGACGCAATGGGACGATTCTTTATTAGGTAAAAAGGTATGGTTGCCAACAGAATGGTATTTTTTAAGAAAAGAAATCAAAATGTTGCCCACAATTTTTTTCTGGTTTACTATTCGTTTATTGCGAGACTACTTGGCTTGAACTAAGGCTTCGAAATTGTTGTTTCCGATATTGCGATGTAGAGCATTACTGTTGGTTAAAATTTGTGGTTGTACTGCAATTACATATTGAAGTCACATTTTGAAATTTCATTTGTATAGACTTGACAAAGCGTTTGAGATTTGCTGAGAAGGGAAAAAAATTCATTCAAAAAATATGATTTCTTGTTATAACTTTTCGAGTTATCCATCGGCATTCCGAATTTGAGATATTTGTTGGACGGTGTATTCTGGAGACCTGGCTTATTTTCGGACCTTTATTTCAAGTTTTTTTTTTAACATTTTGAACTCTTATGGCAGTTAATTTCAGGAGCGGTGTCCCGTTGGATGGGCCCTGTTTAGTCGAATCTTTAGAATCCTTCTATGGTCCCACTTTCTTTTCATACTCATAGCCTTATGGTTCATATATGTATATAACAGGTGGCGCTAAAGTAATCCTTCTATCAGAAAATGCTATAAATTTTGCGATTGGCCCCTAATGTCAGTTCTGTTTTGACATTTGTGTAGTAAACACATGCGAAATACACGTTAATAAACAATGTTACGCTACACTGCTCCAGAACGTGGAATATTGCTGACTATTTATTTGACCAATCATCGGTCGGTGACTTTGGCACAACGTGAGTTTCGTCGCAGATTTCCTCGCCGTCCAACGCCTACTGGTGAAACACTGCGACGTTTAGCCGCTCGCCTCGAAGAGACTGGCACAACACTAGATGCTGCCAGGCGTGGCAGACCCCGGAGTAGCCGTTCTGCAGAGAATATTGCTGCTGTAGCCGAGGATGTCATGGAAGCGCCGTCGACATCGACCAGACGACGTGCCATGCAAATGGGTATCAGTCGACGGTCTTTACAGCGAATTTTGGTACAAGATTTGAAGATGTTTCCGTACAAAGTCCAGACGGTGCATCAGCTGTTAGCTGCTAACCGCCAATTGCGTCTAACATTCGCTCAAGCCATCCTTAATCCCCACCAAGAGGAAGATGATTTTTCATCAAAAATAATCATGAGTGATGAGGCCCATTTCCATCGGGTACGTAAATAAGCAAAATTTACGCTTCTGGGGCACTGAAAATCCGCGTGTAACCCACGAAGAGCCATTACACCCGCTCAAAGTCACTGTATGGTGTGCTGTTTTCGCTGGAGGAGTCATCGGACCTTTTTTCTTCGAAGACGTCGCGGGCCAAACGGTTACTGTGAATGGTGAGCGCTACAGAGCAATGATAAACGAGTTCTTTTTGCCGCAACTTGATGAATTGGGATTGTGGTTCCATGTGGTTCCAACAGGACGGTGCAACGGCACACACTGCACGTGCCATAACCGATATGCTGAAGGATGCATTTCCCGGGCGCCTAATCTCCCGTTTTGGCGATTTGCCCTGGCCAGCAAGATCTCCTGATTCGACCGCTCCAGACTTCTTTTTGTGGGACTTTTTGAAGTCGCGGGTTTATGTCAACAAGCCTCAGACTCTTGCAGCTCTTAAAGACAATATCCGTCAAGAATGTGAGGACCTATCGCCGGAAGTTTTGGCCAAAGTGATGGAAAGTGCCATAAAAAGGGCTCAAATGGCAATCAACTGTGGCGGCGGCCATTTACATGACATCATATTCTCGACTTGATGTAAAAAAAATTAAAAGACCAAATAAAAATAGTCCACAAGAAGAACCAAAGTTTTTCATTTTTTTTTTAAGTTCTGTCACAAGTTAAGTCCATTATAGGTATGGAATTATAATAGTTTTTTTTTATGAAGCCAGTTTTATTTAATCAGATAAATATTAAGAGATACATTTTAAATTTTCATTCGGAATGGTCACCATTTGCTTTTATATGGATATTGCATGCACGGCTTCCATGGATATTGACTTCGCTGCTCGAACCACTCGAGGTCAACCATTTCTTTTTCTGTCTCTCACTGCAGACGTTTGGGGTTGATCGTGCGGTAAACAAATATTTTCGAAATATTGCGAAATTTGCCACGAAACTGAGTAGACAATGCATGTGAACAAAATAAAACATAACGGAACTTTTTTCTGCAAATTTGTTCTCGCTGTATGCATTGTAAAATTTGTCACAGAATTAATGGCAAGACTAAGTCTATATGCTTAGCAATCCAGACTGCATTCTGGGAGGTTTGACGGATATTTTCTTGTATTTATATGGATTCTCGGACACTGCGGTGTTCAAGGAAACGAAATTGCCGATGCATTGACCAACCGTAGAACAGCGGTTCCCCCACAGGGACCAGAGCCAATAATCGGAATCAGTTTCGCAGGAATCATGAATTATGTACACAATTTATATAAAGAGCGATGGTCCGGTCTAAAACGCTGCAGACCTGTAAAGTGTATTGTAACAAGTTCGAACAGAAAACTGTCAAACTTTCTACTGAAACCTGGAAGGAAAAACGTTCGGTTGATGGTCGGTATTATTACAGGACACGACCCATGGGGTCAGCATATGACCTCCATTGGAATCACTGAGAATCCAATATGCCTGTCCTGCTTGGAGGAGGCGGATAGCACTTTATCTGTGAGTGCCCTGCCTTTGCTAGAGCGAGGCTACGAGTTTTAGGTTCCGATGTCGTGAGAATAAGTAATATTCCTTCTCTAAAACTGGAGGATACTTACAGATTTACCAAAGAATCTGGAAAATTCTCCTCTGTCTCTGTCTCTATTCTTTTCTAAATCTTTCTCTGATACTTTTCTCCTTTCCTCCTTGACTATCTACCCTCTTTCCAGAGCTCTAAATACAATGGGCTTTTTAGCCTGCGTGTTTTAGGAGCCACCAAATCTTTTGGTGCTCCTTGCTCAACCAATTCAAATTTCAATTCAATTTCAAGTATATATATTTAAATATAACGTATTGAATAAAATGAAATAGAACGATTTACTCCCATTTTTTTGTAGGAATTAAAGCTTTCGTGCAAATATTTGGACGAACTTGTATACACAGATAAACCAAATTCAGCCGAATAATGTTTGCTCTCACTTTTTGTAGAGGTAGAAAATGCCACACATTCAGAGTATAACAGCTGAGAAACGACAACGAAAATTTGGAACCTGTGGTGCAAAGCAGCATCAATGCGACATTATAGTGAGAAAAGAAAACACCATTAATTTCCGTCCGTCCATCTGATGTTAGTCTGTGTGATCCCAAAAATTTATTGCCATTATTTAAATCTGCGCGGGTATATAAAGTTGACGATTTTATTTTCTTTCTCTTGTGCATTCCAAAAAAGTCAATATCAAGCTGAGCATAAGGAAGTGCTTGCCTGTAAGCGCGCACTAAAGCACTTCTTTGCCACATAAAGAGCGCTCCAAGATTAATCACTTGCTGATCGAATGCTCTGCTGGGTCCGTATTTATCTCTGCATATGTAACGCATACGTACTTACATGCCATATGCTAATTGCGATGTTTGTATTTACGAGTATGTCATTGGCGTTTTCTTTATGGATCATTAAGTCAGAGCAAGTGGTCAAAGCGTCAATTTACAAGCTAGTTTATTGAAAATTATCTTGTAAATTTTTACTAGCACTTACTATATAATTATATATACCAATACATATGTATGTATGTATGAAAGGAAAAATCACACAATAAAATGCGACCCGGATGCGTGAGCTTTGTTTTATTATATTCAACGCCTGTGAAAGACTTTTACAACAAAGTTTGAATGCATACAGATATTGGGTAGCCGAAAAGTCTTTTCGTATTTTGTCAATAGATGGAGTCATCTATCTCCAGTGCTACCAATCACATTGTGTCATATCATATGGTGTTAGAAAGGTGACATTTTAAGCTTCATTTAACCAAAAATTAAATTCGGAGATGTTGAAAAAAAGTTATAGCTGTTCAAAAATGAGTGAAAATAATGAAGAAATTCGCAATATTTTGAAATTTTTGTATAAAAAAGGGAAGAATGCCACGCAAGCCACCAATGAAATTTGTGAAGTTTACGAAGACAATGCTGTATCAGTTCGTGTAGCACAACAATGGTTCGCTCGCTTCCGTTCTGGAAATTTCGATGTGAAAGATGCACCTCGCTCCGGTCGACCTATCGTTGAAAAAGTCGATGAAATTATGGAAAAGATTGTCCAGGACCGTCACATCGCCAAGGCACTAAACATTCATCATCAAACGGTTTTGAACCATTTAAAAAAGGCTGGTTACAAAAAGAAGCTCGATGTTTGGGTACCACATGAATTGTCTGTGAAAAATTTAATGTACCGAATTAACATCTGCGATTCTTTGCTGAAACGAAATGAAATCGAACCATTTCTGAAGAGAATAGTAACAGGAGACGAAAAGTGGATCAAATACGACAATAATTTGCGAAAAAGATCATGGTGCAAGGGTGGTGAAGCTCAAGAAATGGTCGCAAAGCCAGGATTGATGCCTCGAAAGGTTATGCTGTGTGTTTGGTGGGATTGGAAAGGAATCATCCACTATGACCTGCTCCAGCCTGCTCGAACGATTGATTCTACACTTTACTGTCAACAACTGATGAGATTGAAGCAAGCAATCGAACGAAAACGGCCAGAACTGATCAGCAGAAAGGGCGTCATCTTCCATCAGAACAATGCTAGGCCACACACATCTTTGATGACTCGGCAAAAACTGGGAGAGCTTGGCTGGGAAGTTTTGATGCATCCACCATATAGCCCTGACCTTGCACCATCGGACTACCATTTGTTTCGGTCAATGTAGAACTCCCTTAATGGAGTAAAGTTGGCTTCAAGAAGCCTGTGAAAATTACTTGTTGCAGTTTTTCGCTGAGAAACCACAAAAGTTTTCCACTGACTTTTTTATGCCGCAAATTGAAGAACGTAATCTCCACAGCATTTGCTTCCAACAAGACGGCGCTACTTGCCATACAGCCCGTAAAACAATAGATTTACTGCAACGTTGTTTAGGTGAGAAATTTATTTATTATTGGCCACCAAGATGGTCTCAAACCTTTGAACTTTTATTTGTGGGAGTATGTAAAGTTTAAATGCTTTGTGGATGAACCAGCTCCGGTTGGCATTGAAATCGGATGTTACTAAGGTTATTCTCGAGATACCGACCGAAGTCCTCCAGCGAGTTATTGAAAATTGGTGTTTACGGATGGGCGAGTTGCGGCCAACATTTGAAAGAGATTATCTTTAAAAAATAAATTTCATGAATGGTTCTACATAATTCAATCAATTGGAATTTTCATTGTTTTATTTAAATTTAAAATCCGATTCCCCTAAATTGTTCATCCTTTACAAAAAAGAAGTTTTCAAACAGAAAAACTTTTTTCGCTGGAGCCAACGCCTAATAACATAAACATTATGTATTCCACTTTTTGAAACAAACAGGGTGGTCCCTAAATTCTACAACATTGTATTCACTAACTACCTCGGTTGGCTTTGCAGTAACACAGTTTTCAAATACCTAGGTAGTGGTTCCAGGAATAGCTTACTCGCTGTTTGCCGTTAGGGCCTGAGTAGTTAATGGATTGTTTGCATAACATCGGCCATTCTTGGCACCGTACAAGAAAACACTATTATGACGTCAAATTATGGTCAATTAATATTGGCCACCGGGATGGTTGATAACTCGATTACCGAACTTGGCATAGGCTGTGGGGCATGGTGCGCCATCGTGCTGAAACCAAAGATCGCCCAAGTTCATCCCTTCAATTTTCGGTCATAAAAATCAAATATCTCTTTATAACGCTATCCATTGGCTGAAATTGTGTTTCCAACTCCATTTTCAAAGGAAAATGGAAAAATCATGTCACCGCTCAAAATCTGCGCCAAACTGTCACACGATCACGAGATGGTTTTCCGATTCCCAAGTGTGGCAGTTGTCAACATAGCCGACGAGATGAAAATGCGCTTCGTCTCAGCAACGATGATTTTGACTTTTATTCAACAAATGCATCGACTTTAGAAATAAGTTTGCAATATTTCACTGCGTTGATTTCCAACGAAAAACAGCATTCACTGTCCAAATGAAATTTGATATTTTCAGTTCCTATTAAGAATTGGTCGATAAAGCTATTGGTTCGGTAAATAATGTGCCAATACTAACGCGTGTTAGACCGGGTTGTGTCGTGTCTGGTGCGTTTTCTTCGAAAACGGGGATTGATAAGCAATTGCGGTCAAAAGTTCTCGAAACTGAGAAATTTTAACAATTGAATTTTTGCCTATTATAGATCATGTGAATATCCACAGTACAGTGCTACATTTCACCCAGAGCTCCGAAACAACGTATTTATTGAAAGCCAAATTTCTTGATCGCATTTGACGAAATTCAGCTGTTAATTAACTGCATCTATTATATGATTTAACACAAATGAATTATTTTTTGTGTTCGACCGAGCTCCTACTCCTGTTTCTTTACAGTTTTAATCGGACTCCGTAAGTCAGATATTTTTTATGATGAGCTTTTCCATGTCAGAAATATACTCGGAGGTTTGCCAGTATCTGCCGGATGCGACAGCTATTAAAAACAAGTTTTTCTATCATCATGAAACGGAGGTTCGAACCTACGCAATCTGAATGGTGGTCACGCACCAACCCGTACGGCTATGGCGGCCGCCGGGGACTCGTTACACAAGCAGATTGAGTCTATTTTGCCATTTTGAGAATTTTAACGCAAGAATCGACATTTCTACCGTAGTCATAGTGAACATCTGCTCTATTCTATTTTTTATTTATGATTGCCAAACTTTATTCTTTCTACGGCAAGTAAAATCTGAACCACTTTCATCTAAATCTCTATTTTATTTTGCTTTGATAAGCAAAGTTCTTGTTCAAAACCTCTCTACTATGGTACTTATACGAGTATATAGTGTAAATAAAAATATATACATATATAGAGCAACTGAAGCGGCTTCTGATTTTTATCACAACGGTATTATTATTCATATAATATGTTTCTTATTACAATATAATTAAAAATAATAAGAAATTTAAATATACCGGAAGAAACTCCAAATAAAGTTTCCTCAGAAGAGTTTCCTATTTGGAGTAGTTTCGGAAGCTTTACGGCTTGTACAAATACTACCCTTTTCGCTTGAAATTTTTCAATAGTGGGTACCTAATGAAAATGAAAGCTATAACTAAAAAAGTTGATAATTTACAAGTAAGTAAAGAAATTTCAATTCAAAGACTACCCTAGTAAGCAATACATATAAACATATATAGGTGTGTGTAACCGTTGGGTAATGAGTTTGTTGCATGAACGTCCAGTTGGATATTTCCTTAAAGATCAACGACCTTTTCGCCTTGTGTGACATTTCCGACAGTGGTCAAGCTTAAAAGTTACCCTCGAAATGCTACGCGCGACGAATGACACTGACACACTCTCACTGCACAATCGGCACCAGCCCTAATGAAATAGTTGCAGTACGCCGTTATTTAGTTCCGATACAAGTACATGTCCACACATGTAGGCTTGACATGTACATTTGTATTTACATATACATATGTACATTTATGCAAGTTTGTCACAAATATTTGCGTACCTAACGCATTTCAGTTTTAGTTTGAGTTACATTAACATTAATTTAACTAAATTACTAATTATTGTCCAAGATGGCTTGGTATTGAAAATTTTCAAAATTGGTCTGTTGCCACGCAATGGCTGGTTCTTTACATCCAGTTCCTGGCTTTTACCAGAAATTTCTCCAAATTTATTACATCGGAGATGAAAACTTGGAATGGCAGGAACGTTGCCTACTGGAGGAAGAAGGTTTTTTTTCAGTCTTTGAAAATATATGAGAACAATAATTTAATTCGGATTTTCAAGCACTATAAATATATAGAAAAAGACGTCGTCGGGCAGTTAAGATATTAACGATTAATGTAAATACCATACACCATCAATTACACTGTGTGACAAAAAAAAAATTAAATATACTTTTATGGAGACCTAGTACCACTTGTGGCTATAGAAAAACTAAACAAAATGGTATAGGAGAATTTTCCAATACACCCCCAAAATCTCGTTTTATGGCCATAAAACCGTTTTTCAGTAGGTTGATGTGAAGAATCACTTCTAACTTCGCCAATTTCCATCCGATTTCGAATTTGTTTTTTTAGTTCGAAAGAACAAGCCTTTTTGACAGTGTGTTGACAATTTTTCTGAAATGACAACTGACGAGACTGTAGACGGAAGTATTTGGAATTTTTTTATTTTTTCTCTATTTTTTCAACTTTGACATAATTTTTACGATATTATTCGATATTGAGGATTTTTTTTAGCACACTACTGTTATAGTAAATTTAATTTTGCGTCGAATGAGCTATATTTGACTGTAATTGAATTAAAATTAATAGAGTTGTGTGAGTTTTAAGATTTAATTTTTTTTTTTACTAATTTGGTATGTTGGCATCGAAGCATGAAAATGATAACAAGTGTCATTATAAACACATAATATTTATTGGAGTATTGTGCAGTGCAGCACTGTACGGTATGGTACGGTGCGGTACGGTGCAGTACACAACGGAACTGGTTCCAAACTTAAAAATGCATTGGAAACGGCCCTTTGGAGTTTAGTATGGTACGGTACACTTGTCATTCTCTTCATCAGTTTTGAATACTTCTCTGTAAGAAATTCGATCATCATCATTCATCTTAAGTTGTCATCAACTAAATTCCATTGTTTAAATCGAGAAGCGAGCGTTTCAGATTGTCTTCCCGATAGAAGTAAATCACGAGAAAGATCCTGAAAATCTGAATTTGATGCAATGTGTCGTTCTGAAGACTTAGAACCAGACGGAAAGTACTCTTCATCATCAGGTTTATTGTTATCAGTTTGGTCATCATCAGCAATGAGTTTAACTTCCTTCAGTTCTTGCAGTTGAGTCAATCATATCGTCCAAGACTACGGGGTTCTTAACAGTTGCAACATCAGCATACTTTATGTGCTTTCGAGCTTTATAATGATGACCGTTTACGTCAGTTTTATAAAAATAACAATCATCTGGTTTATGATAAGGCTGATGATGCCACATCATCCGAGAATATTGAGAAATTCGACTTTTCTGGCAACGTTTTGATTTATATCTCTTGAATTTCAATGAAACAAACAATAAAACTTTGACGTTTTAATAAGGTTAATCAATGTACAGTGTGAACTTAGGTACACTTGGGAGCTTTTTCATATTTCTATTGAAAAAAAGTGTGATAATATGTCAGATATTTTCGTAAGTTTTAACCAGTTCTGTTGTATGCAGTACAGTACATATATACTCCAATAAATATTACGTATCTATAATAACGCATCAAAACACGACCTCATTCCTATTTAGCGTAAGTTATACCTACATACCAAATTAGTAAAAAAAAAAAATCTTAAAACCCACACAACTCTATTAATTTTAATTCAATTACAGTCAAATATAGCTCATTCGACACAAAATTAAATTTACTATAAATGTAGTGTACTAAAAAAAATCTTCAATATCGGATAATATCGTAAAAATTATGTCAAAGTTGAAAAAATAGAAAAAAAATAAAAAAATTCCAAATACTTCCGCCTACAGTCTCGTCACTTGTCATTTCAGAAAAATTGTCAACACACTGTCGAAAAGGCTTGTTTTTGTTCTTTCGAACTAAAAAAACAAATTCGAAATCGGATGGAAATTGGCGAAGTTAGGAGTGATTCTTCACATCAACCTACTGAAAAACGGTTTTATGGCCATAAAACGAGATGTTGGGGGTGTATTGGAAATTTCTCCTATACCATTTTTCTTAGTTTTACTATACCTACAAGTTGTACTAGGTCTCCATAAAAGTATAAAATCACTGTCGCACAGTGTTAAATTAAGAATTTTTACGAAATTTTATTAGAATAAGACGAAGCCAAGATCAGAATTAGTTCACAAAGTGCACGTGCAATATTTGCATTACTAGGAAATAGGTATAGTCTTAGAATTTTCTCCAAAGAAAGGGTACAAATTACGAATACTACTTTAGCACTGGACATTCAATCATACATTTGATTACATTGAAAGTGAGGGAAATATTATAAAAGGGTTGTTCTTTTCTCCAGATACTCCAATCAAATTAATAAATCGGGAACCGTAAGATCGAATCGGGTATCAAACCGTAAGTATAAGTGATGAAATTTTTTTTTTGAGCAATCTAATTGAAGTAACAATTTTAATTGAGGTTTATAAAAGGCAAGACCACCTATTATGGTGTTCGGATTCAAACTCCTTCCATTTCCAAAACGCCAGTGAATATGAAGAAAACTCAAAGTCAATATTTGCAAGTGATCGGTTTGAATTTAAGAAAAACTTGCCTCTCTCATGGAAAATTATACGTCGTATGCCCCAGAGTTGGTAAACCATCTTTTCTTTGTGTGTATGACGAAAATGAACAAAAAAAATTTGGTCAATCCACCAGCTTTACAATAAAGAATTTCATTGTGTTGAACTCCACAAGGCCACCCAAATGGAAGAAAAGGTGGAATTGAGTACCCGACGTTCGTGATAAATGACGTGGCGCTCCTAGTAAACTCGACGTTCTTTTTTCAGTCCCTGATTGTATAAGATACATATTTCTTTTGTTGGAGAAAGCCCCACTTAAATTCATTCCTACCAGTAGGTAGGCAGCAAGTGGAGTTTTGTTTATCTTTTCATTTGCTCAGTAGATCTCTGCATTTCTCAAAAGGCTTATGAAATAATAAACTTAAAGCGTACACTACGTGCTTACCATAACCATGATGCGCAGTCGTCGCACTAGCAAGCTCTTCTCATAACAGCGATTCCGCGACTCACCGAGCCCAAAGGCTCAGTATATTTATCCATAGGTGTTTAGCTGTACCAAACGGACGTATGTTCAATAAATAAACCCGTAAAGGAGCTCATCCAGAAGCTCAAGTACTGCTCATTCAATCATCGGTTATGTCAAGTTCCCTAACACTAAACCACAAAAATACATGGATCTATATCCGGAGAAGGACTGTCAAATTAGTAGTATCTACTTAATTGGCGCGATAACCGCTTACGCGATTTTGGCCGAGTTTAAGAAAGCGCGCCACTTGTTTCTTTGTCGTGCTAACCAGCACCAGTTATATACACCAAGTGAAACCAAGTCCTTCTCTTCCTCTTCCTCAGCTACCACCAGCTGGTACCATTTCGAATATTTTCAGAGCAGAAGCGTTTGTATCCATTCGGACGACATTACCCAGCCAGCGCAACCGCTAGATCTTTATTCGTTGCACTACTTCTATGTCGTCGTAAAGCTTATACAGCTCATCGTTCCAACGCCTGCGATATACGCCGTCGCCAACGTGCAAAGAACCAAAAATCTCTATAAGGGACGCCTCATCGGATGTTGTCATCGTACACGCTTCTGCGCCATACGTTAAGACGGGCATGATGAGAGCATTGTAGAGTGTTAGTTTTGTTCGTCGAGGGAAGACTTTACTACTCAATTGCCTTAGTCCAAAGTAACACTTGTTGGTAGAGAGACACTCCGTTGGATTTCAAGGCTGACATTGTTATCGGTGTTAATGCTGGTTCCTAAATATACGAAACCTTTAACAACCTCGAAATTTTAACTGTCAACAGTGACGTGGGTGCCGACACACGAGTGCGCCAACTGTTTGTTTGATGACAGGAGGTACTTCCATTTGTCCTCGTTCACCACCAGACCCATTTGCTTTGCTTCTTTTAGTTTGGAAAAGGGCGCAGTTGTTAAGGCCCATTATGTCAATATTAGCGACATACGCCAATACGCTCTTATAAAAATTCAGCCTGAGCGATTAAGTTCTGCGGCTCGAACGATCTTTTACAACATCAAGTTAAAGAAGACACACGACAGCAGGTCACCCTTTCTGAAATCTCGTATGGTATCAAACGGCTCGGAGAGGTCCTTCCGAATTCTAACGGCGTTGTTGGTATTGGGCAAGTTCATCTTACCTAGCCGTGGGGATCCCTAGTTTTGTGGGGATCCCAAATTCAGACATCCCGGCATATAGGCAACTAGAATGCTTTATTTATTTATCATTATTTTTCTACCAGATTGAGCCGCAAGCTAGTTTATTTATAAAAGTAATTCTGACTGGATAGGTAGATACTATAAAACTAATGCAAACAAGGCATACTTAACAGAAATGGGTTTGACCTATGAGGAGCCATGGCTCCACCAGGCACCACCAGTAAAGTCAAAACTTCTAAATAATATATACTTTATTGTTTTCTATTCGATGTCGCAATTGAACAGTAGACTAAAGTAGGAGTTTAGAAGAGTTTTCTTCTTATAAGACTTAAGCACAATTCACATATTGTTCCCTGCCCATGTATCGTAGCGAAGCCTGCAAACGGCGCCGAGTTGATAAGGAGCAAGCCAGACATGCCCTTATCTGGGTGCCTAACTTTAAATGCCTTTAAATTTATCGCCTAAGTATAATATAGCTAGATGCAATAGATATAACATAGTTTATTTATAAGTTGTTTACGGAGCCAGGCTTTTACAAAACCATTTTTTTGGCTTTTATGCATGTACGCGCACAACATCTGCTTGAGTTTAGTGGGTATTTATCGCACTTTCGTAGGTACAAGTCACCACGATTCCCACACGATGTTTTGCTCAAAATTGTTTAGCTAATGCATTTAGCATTTTGCCATTCTCAACATATCCATAAAACGCTCCTACTAGCCACCTCTGCCTGTTATACAAAAGCACCGTTGAAATATACTACTGCAATCACTTTGTATGTTTGTACATCTAATCCCGAATGTCAAATGTCAAAATATATGGTGAAAATGTGTCAAATTTCTTATCTGATTTAGTCACGCTGCCACTTTATTGCACCGCAAACGCTGCTCACCAGCAGGCTACTGGTTCCCTCAAGTCTATTTTCTGTCCGAATGGGTCATTTTACCACGCAATGCAAACGCAAGCGAAGAGCTGCCGCTTTGAATGGTAGTTTGGTCGGGGGAATAAAAATATGCTTATGTGCTTATTTACTAGAGATGTATGTATGCATGTATGTATGTATACATATTGTATGTATTTATGTTCAACACTCGCATGTTTATTCTAATCTACTAATGGAATTACAAGAAACTTGGCAAATTAAAAAAAAATTTTCACGTACTTAAATAGGCTTTAATGTGGAATTCGCACGAGTAATTATGTGTGTACGAGTATGACGTAAACGAGTAAACACAAACTGTCATTCTAGTGCAGTGCAGCTACATTTAGTTAGTAGGAAGCTTCTGCAGAAACGTACAGTATTTAAAAACTACTCATACGCGTTTTCACGCTATCAGCGCCGATATATCAAAAATATATAAATATAAGCAGAAAAAAGTAGGAAGGCTAAATTCGGTCCAAACCGAGCTATGTATATAAACCAGCGCACTTTTGAGTAAGATTTAATTTGGGTTGAGATTGGATGGATGAGACTGAGTAAATACAATATTTTCCTGGTACCAAATTTGCGCAATTTTGCTTAATTTGTATCAGAGATATAATGTGTTTTCGTTTTTTTGAAAACGTGGCTGGTGGGCGTGGTTATTGCCCGATTTCGATTGTATTTTCTGACCAGAAAATTTCTCAAATAGAGCAATTCGTAAACTCCCAAAACGATATGGTTTATTTGACCGACCATTCATACAATAAATTGAGTCATCGATTGGCCACCAGGAGGCAGCACCCGGCACAGGTAATGGTTTGGGCCACTGTAACCGCAGATGGACGCTGTCCAATCGTTTTCAGCGAGCCTGGCGTCAACGTAAATGTGAAATATTATCGAGAAAGTAATCAGGAGGTTCCTTTGACAAGGTTTTGATGGACGAAGAATGCCTAAAAAACAACGTCCTGAACTTCATAACGTCCACACAATGGCTCTCAAATTCAACAGACGCGAATCCGATGGATTATTCTCTTTAGGCCATTGTCCGAACTAAAAGATTCACCAGTCTCGAGGCGCTGAAAAAAGGTATTATCCGCGTGGAGGCCAAAAAACTTGCGAGTCACATTCGGGCAGCTTGCGGTTCGTTTCTGGACTGTCTCAAGGCCAAAGCCAAGTTAAAAGGTGGTCATATCAGACTGTATTTATGCGTTGCATCTCACTGATTTACGAGTCTGCTCACCTTAGTGAGTAGCTGTGTGCTTAGTGTTTTATTGGGAGCTATGAAACAATAGAACTTCTTTCACCCGTAACCACAATCCCACATTTATGTACCAAAAACTAATAAAATGGAATAACTAATAAAAAACGTGAGTTCCCAAACCGCGTCACAACAGGCCGACCTAGTCGAGTTACATCTCCAGGACCGCTAGGTACCAACTCTTAACCGGAGAGCAGCAAGATTGACGGAGGGCAAAGATACAAAAGTACCTGATATATTTGCTTGGGCACGGAAAGAAAGTGCAAGGCAGCTGAGCTCCTAGAATGCTTCAACATCCAAAGGGGCTATGTCAAAGCGGAGTGGGAGTAGTGGCATACGTTTAAACATGATACAGCGAAGAAAGATCCACCGACTAACCTAGTTAGCCAACTCTGAAAATATTGGTAGTAGGGGAATAGGAAGACTTCATTTGTGTTGAAAAGATCAAGTGGAAAAGGACTTGGCTTCACTTGGTGTATCCAACTAGCCTTTCATAAACTCGGCAATAATGGCTTAAGCGGTGAGCGTGTCGATCAAGATCACATCGTCTTATTTCAGATCAGTAGTGAGTGTATCCATTCGTATGGCATAACCTAGCCAGCGGAGCTGTTAAATTTTGAATGGCTGCTTCAAATCTATGTGGATGTGAAGCCATGATACTAACTATCGCTAACGAGTAAATTTCCAGCACATTCGTTCACTATAAAACTCCTAGAGTCGCTATATCGGAAAAATGTGATATTCCAAGCTTATGGAATTTACACTACGCTTGCGATGATGAGGGCGTTATAAAGAGTGTTATTTAGTCCTGCATTGCCTTATCAGTACAAAGTAGCAGTTGCTGGCAAACGATACATTCCGCAAAGCTGATAACATAACAATTCAATGCACGCCTTGCTCTCCGCTCAATCGATCCGAGGAGTGCGTCTGCGAAACTAGCGAATTAGTAGCCACAACTGCGTATTTAAAGAAAATAATATAGTTTTCTTCATTCTGAAATGCGAATGCTTATTAAAATTTGGACAAAAGCGACAAAAATATACATTAAGTCCATTATTTGCTTTACAAATGTTATATTCAACTTTCACTCAGTAAAAATGGACTTAAATCCAACCTGTTCAAAACTAATGGGCAGGTTTCTCTTAGAACAACTACTCTGTAGGTAGTTTAACATCAAGTAGTACGTGCCTTGGCGCTCACATAATAAAATCAACAATTTTGAATCGGTTGAAGCAAATTCTGCGCTGAAGTTCCCACAGGCATTCGAGGACCTGCAGCTGTATTGTTCTTTAAAATTAAAGTGTGAACTAAAACTTATTGCAAGGAGTTTTTTGTTGGCGCAAGCAACTTTTTCCAAATGTTAACTAAACATTTTCGTATGTATGTATAAAAAAGCGCATTTGAAATTAATTAGCGTATGCAAGGAAATGGAAGATTTTCACGTGAACCGTCAATTTACTTACATCATTATTATTATTATTATACTCCTTAAGGAGCCAGTACTCTTGAGGATTCAACAAAAGTTTTCCAAATATTTCTATTTCTAGACATAAATCTCAGTCCATTAAACGATTTTCCAGTTTCATTGCGGATAGTCCTTTGCCGGGTCATTAATGATCTGCTTCTTCGTCTCGTTCCTTGCGGGTTCCAAGTCAAGGCGGCGTGCGGTATTTCCTCATAAGACTTTCGCTGTGTTTGCCTTATTCATCCATATTTTCTTTTGTTTACTTCTCTGTTGATGCTATTTTGGTGCGTAATTCTCCAGAGCTCCTCGTTTGTTATAACTCTTGGCCACCATATCTTAAGTATACTATATGTATTACGCAGACATCTGTTTATAAACGCTTGCAGCTTTGCGTTCGTTGTTGAAGTTACCAACCAAGTTTCGGATCAGTACAGCAACACGGACTTGAAAATTTTAATCTTTGTGCAAGTTGTGATGTTGTTGGAGCGCCATATATTTCGAAGCCTAACGAATGCATTACCTGCCAGTCCACTACAGCGATACATAACAAAGGGGACAAGACCCAACCTTGTCGCACTCCAGTGAAGGAGCTGAAACCCGCATTTGAAATTAATTAATACATGAAAGGAAATGGAAGATTTTCACGTGGGTTCTCAATTTGCTTACACATGCCTCGAATAAATCCAATTCATTTTTACAGTGCTCTTAAGAATTTAAATTTGAAGTTTGAAAATGAATTGCGCATAGTCTTTTTTTCTCATTGGCCAGCAATTCAACTATCCATAAAGTAGTTAACGTTTGTATTTTATTGCACAAGTCAAGTTGTTACTATAAATATAGTTATGTTTGTATGTATGTATGTACCTACTCGTGTTTGCTATTTTTGCGTTCTGGCCATTTAACTGCGAAATAATCCTACAGCTGTGGTGTGCGTTTCAACAACAGTTCCAAACACAGTACGCTCCGCAACAGTTGCAATTTCCACTTCCGCAGACACAGTTGGCCGTGCAAATGACGGTTATTATTCGCATAGAGGCGGAAAACTCTAGCCCCTCAATCACCCGACGCACAGCCAGCAGCTGCAAATCATCGTAGGAAAGTGGCAGCAAACAGCAGCAAAATGCAGATTGAGCTAAAACTTTCCGGTCCTCAGGCCTCAAATGGCAACAAGCGATTTGTCTGTCGGTCTGTATGTCGGTCTGTCCGTTATGTCTGCTCGTCGCTCAAAGAGCGAGTGTGTAATATATGTAGCTTTTCGCACAATTAACTACTACTTCTTCTTCTTCTTCTTCTTGTTTCTTCTTTTTGCATTTGTAGTGGATCTTTTTTGCTCAATTTTTTGATTTTCCTCCCCGGTATGTACCCTGCGTTGTTAGTATTTCTGCCGGTTGCGTAATTGCAGGCCCACTTGGCCAACACTACCAGCGATAATACGCACGCACAGGCAGACGATGCAATGGCCTAAGTGCGAAAATGCATTTCTGACTTTGGTAAACGAATGCACGAATGTATGAACTCTTACTTATGTACACACATATCGATAATACATACACCCAAGTGCTGATACAGTAGTCGTAAAAAAGTGCGTCCAATGTAATTATGCGTGCGGTTGTGTTGGAAGAATACATCACGCAATCGGGCAGTAAGTAATTATCGCATACGCCTAACAAAAGGGATGGTAATGTGTGGGAGTTTGAAACGCCTTCTGTAATTCGTTGCGGAAGTTTACTTTTGTGCGAATCGGTGCGAATCTTTCATCCGTAACATGGCTCAGTTTTCATGCGGCGTGGAAGTTGCAGGTGCGTCAATTAAACTTTTTAACGTAATGGAAAGCGCAAACAAATATATACAGTTTCCACAACCAACAACAAAATATCCATTTAAAGCTAATATTAGCATTGGCATTGTGATCTTAATTAAAAAGAGAAATACATTCGTTTTATACCGTTTAATGATGTAACCTTTAATCTTGAAAAAAAAGTATATTTGTGCGTATCATATCTTATGTGGTTATGACTCATAAAAAACGCATGCGACCTGCAGTACATACAGTGTTTAATTTTAAAAATTCAAAAAAAAAGTACAAAAATCAATTTTTTTCGTTTATATTGTATAATAGATTTACTCAAAAGAGCAAATATTTCCATTACTTATGAAATACGACTTCATTATTGCGTTTGCCTTGGGTGGCATGCAAAAGATCGATTGTGGCATAAACTGCTATACTGTTGAAACCAAAGCTCACCAAAGTCCATATCCTAAATTTCCGTACACAAATAATTGATCACTATCTCTTTCTGTATGTAGTGCTCACCGTTGACCGAGCATTTTCAAAGAAAAACGGGCAAAATCTGCACTAAACTGTCACTCTATGAGGATATATTGGCTTCTCTATGATATCGTGAGAGCTTTTCGATCCCCTGGTGCGGTAGTTGTGCTTGTTAACATAGTCGTCGAGATGAAAATGCGCTTCACCAGAAAATATGATTTTGACTTCCTTTCAATAAACGCACAGTTTGGACTAAATAGCATTGACGTTGGAGATAAATTTGCAATATTTTCAAACTCCTTAGCGTAAAGCGATTCATTTGGTTCCGCAAAGAAAGGGCTCTTACTTTCCATATCTGGGCCACCCTGTAGCTTGCGGGCGTATGAATGAATGACTGTCATGTTCATCATAGGCATGATTCAATAATAAAAGGTTCTGCCATGTTTGGCAACCAGATTCGGATGTTATTTAATCCATTGATGCAATTTGGAAGTAAGAGAAAAATGAACATAAGTTTAGTTAAGTTAAGTAGTTAAGTTTTTTGAGAAAGAAAATAATTTTTGAGAAAGAAAATTAAAAAAAAGGTCGATGTGAACCGTAAAATAATTTTACTAATAATTTAGAAGGTACTTTATTCCTAACTCTTCCCGTGGATTTGTCACATATACATATAAGTAAATTGACAATGTGTGTGATTGACATCTAAAAGTATATATAAGTGCAAGACTTACATATGTTAATCCATGTAATGGTCTGAGCCATTTCGTCCCAAACCCAATGAACTGTTTTGGTTGGGTCTGCCAACTTTCTAATCAGCCCTTAGAAAGTATATGATTCGAGTGAGATTTGAATTTATCCCGTTTCACGAGTCGTTCCTTAAGTTGGGCCATTTCTTTTTTCAGGTGAAAGACACAGCAATAAGTATGTCATCTAAATCAAAATTTGTTTAAATAAAAAAAAATTTAGTTTGTTTGCCTAGATACGTCAATCAAAGGATGTTCCGTCTTAGGCTCATTCCAGTAATGCAAATTTCGATAGGTATATATAGGTATATATATAATTGGCGCGTACACCTTTTAATAAAAGCTTTCATTTTTATGCTTTTGAGTACTTTTTCTTTAGAATTTCCTCTGAAATAAAAAGTGGATCACGGATTTATTAAGTAGTTTAAGATGGCTCACACAGGGTTGAAATGAGACATCTTACATCACCTTTAATTATTGCTTCATAATCATCGGCTTGTTTTGACAAGCTTTCAAATATTCAGTTAAAATTTATTTAATTTTTTTTTTAATAAAGCAATTGGGCGAAAAATGTGTACGTTGGTTCGAATCTCTGTGAAATTAAGAAAAAGGCAGGCAATGGCAAACCTCCGAGTGTATTTCTGCAATGAAAAAGCTCCTCATAAAACATATCTGCCGATCGGAGTCGACTTGAAACTGTAGGTCCCTCCATTTGTGGAACAACACCAAGACGCACGCCACAAATAGGAGGAGGAGCTCGGCCAAGCACCGGAGGATGTAAGCATATATAAATATATAAATATATTACCATATATATATATAATTATTAGTATATGAAAATAATTACTAAGTAGATATAAATATTTATAAATAAAACAAGTCCCTTTTTAAATTATTTTGAAATAACTCGGATAACTAAAAAAATGTTTTCACGAAGCTTTCGTTTCAAACAAAAACAAAGTCTTTCTAAACAACAAATAATTCCTACAATAATGTCTTATTAAGAATACATTTTCCGTGTAAGATAAAAAACATTTTAGAATGTCTAATTATACATTAAAATTTAGTTATTTCGCGTGTAACTAGAAAACAAGAAATGTACAATTAATCATCCAGTTTGATTTTTGAATCACCTTTTATTGAATAAAATATAATAATTTTGAGTATGGAAATCTTTATTCAGTCTTTACGGGCTCCATGCTTGTCAGTTTGTATACTGCAGATTTCTAGTTATCCAGTAGCGATGAATACGTACAAAATTGATTTGTATTTCTAATTTCAATGGATGACCGGTTATGTTGTCGAAATGGAGTCGTGTTTCGTGGTATCTGACGGCTCTGTGCTTCAATATAATTCAGCCGCATGGACAATTTATGTACAATTTTTGTCGAATTACTTTCAGGGCACTTTATATTGAAGAGCTTTTTTCAACGCATGAAATATTCACTTAATCCGAAATTTCTCACATTCGGTCGGCGTTGCCAAAACTGTTCTCGTTGATTGTGACCACTTTTCCATCTATAGATTCTTGATGAAGACGTCTCCAACAAGTAATGTGATGCAAGTGAATTTATTTTATGTAATGACTGCGAGGGTTTCAGATAATCCAACCCTGATTCCGATGAAATTGAGATACGTCGCACATTAAATTTGGTCAAATGTGGAGACTTGTTTGAGTTTTTTCTCGCGCTCCAAAGTGTGATTCCAGTATGATAAACCAAACTTTCGGGTAATTTTCGCAAAACTTCATAAATTCCACTCTTGAAACTAATGCAATTTGGTTTGTAGGAGTGACGTTTTCTGCTTTGCTGATTGCT
The DNA here is from genome assembly GCA_037575425.1 of Anastrepha fraterculus. NCBI lineage: Eukaryota > Metazoa > Arthropoda > Insecta > Diptera > Tephritidae > Anastrepha > Anastrepha fraterculus. The sequence goes on from JAYXIM010022600.1 coordinate 39,984, forward strand.
GTTGGCATTGAAATGGCGCGTTTAATTGCGATTTGACTTATCCGATCTCTTTTGAAATTTCTTCTCCTTCGCATTTTGTTTCGTTTGGCGAATGCGATGGGTGTGGGAGCAGTTCGAAGTTTAATTCATGTAGTTGTGCCATTATTTTGATTGACTTATGACACGGTGCGTTGTCTTGAAAGTGAGCAAACGCGGATATCTCATACTGAAATATAAAACCAGCACTTTCTTTTGTTTTATTTACGATGTCTGCTAACTCACGCAACTTCACTTTTCGACCATTCAAAACGATTTTGTAGATTTTTTGATGTTCCCTGGTGTTACCGCCTCATTTGGACGTCCACTGCGTTGTGCCTCATCGGTGTCTCTACGACCACTTATTTATTGTTGTTTCTGATTGAACGGAGTCCCATAACAATTTTCAAGCCATTGCTTCGCTTTAACGGTATTGATTTCCATCAAGAAGCAGTGTAAAATGAAAACAAGAAATTCGTTTTTATCCATTTTTGAAAATAACAAAAGTAGCGTCACTCTTAGCACAATAATTCACGAAATAATGAACAGAATATCATGCAATTTCAATAGCTATCTTTGTCAGGTTAGTACTAACTGAAAAAGAGATGAATGCAATAAAACTAGTGCCATTTATTTGTTAGAGCCGGGACTTTTCAGCCCATGTGTCAGGACCTAGCGAATGGAAGTCCCACAAACGCCCACTCAGTTACGGCGAGTGAAAAGCGCATACTTGTGAAAAACCTAAATTAGACCTATCTTCTGGATAGTCTACTCTTTCCAGCGGATTAGAATATTGACAAATTTTGGTAAAAGTTTAGTCGAACTCACATTTACCCATAGTTGCAAAGTCTTCAATTCCTTCAATTATTTACGCGGAATATATGAGTTCCATTAAATTTGTTATGCTGACTTCAAACTGTCTTTGAGTATGGGTTTTTCATAAAGAGCGCTTCAACTTTTGAACTTTTTTGAATAAAACACAAACGGTTTGACTTTTTTAACAAATTTTTTTTTATTATCGAGTTTGAACATATACATACATTTAAGTATGAAATTCGATTTCTTTTGCATGACCACCGCGTGCACGTTTTACGAAGTCCAATCGTTGAACCCAATTTTCGACCACTCTTTTGCATAAATCGGCCGAAATTCCAGCAATTTCGCGTTCAATATTGGCTCTGAGCTCACAAATCGTCGTCGGTTTGTTACTGTAGACCAATGACTTCACATAACCCCAAAACGGGACGGCTTGTTAAATGGACCGTAAAATGGCCGTAATGCTCTTAAAGTAGCAGCAACAGAACGATTATTTTCATAAAAAATTTGCACGATTTGCAATCATTGCTCAAGTGTGTAGCGTTCCATGATGAAATTTATAGATACTAATGAAGTTTACAAATGACAAACGAAAAATAAAAAATATTGCGTCGTTCGCCCTCCCTATCGGACAAAAGTTGAAGCGCACCTATTGAATAACCCTATATTTCGTGTTTTGGAAGTTATAGTTAGTAGAAAGACGCATTACGAGTACTGTACACTGTATTAATTGAGAAGCTCGTGCAAATTTAGTAACTAATAACGCATTACATCGAAATTTAATCTCATCGCATCTACGAGCCAATGAGGTATTAGTTTCTATACTATATACTTATAGTATATTGAATGTATAAGTATGTATTGTATGCAAGAATTGTTTATATGAAAATCAAAGCATTACGGTGTTGGATTATAGCGAAACTCTTTAGTTCAACATATACATACATATATATAATATAATTGGCTCCTATAGTCTTTATTAGATGTTTGGCTGAGCTCCTCCTCCTACTTGTGGGGTGTGTCTTGATGTTTTTTTCACAAATAGAGAGTCCTACACTTTTAAGCCGACTCCGAACGGTAAATAATTTTTTATGATGAGCTTTTTCATGGCAGAATTATACTCAGAGGTGTTCCATTGCCTGCCAAAGAGTCACTGCTATTAAAAAAAAAACTGTTTCTATCATTTGATGTTTCGCGCCCGGAAACTCGAACCTGGGCACTTCGGAATGGTAGTTACACACCAACCCATTCGGCTACGACGGCCACCAGTAACTCTACAACAAGCCTCAAATTTCAGTAGGCGGCACATCAAAGAGCAAACCGCACAGCATTTAAGGCAATTACGAGTATACTATTTATATAAGCTCGATGCTGTGCAGTATGGCAATAAAATTACATGAAAGAGATAGCAAATGCTGAGAATAAATTGTATATATATACATATATTGGCCTTTCCTATCGAATTGCTTCTTCGGTACTGCTGCAGTGCTTTATTTCCATAATATTGAATTCTCTCTAATGCAAATGTGGGTGTATGAGAATTTTTAATTTTGCTATTAAATAGTTTCGTTTCAGCTGTGCAGGCGAGTTTTGCGGGCTTGGTCACATTGCTGCATAATTCGAGATACCTTAACTGTTGTTGTTGCCGGTGATGGCTGCAATCATTCGACCAAAATTACCTATTACTGCTGTTGTCTGAACCGCCTAGCCTGTGTTAACCAAACAGTAATTAAATTGTTGCAATTGAAATATGCGGTTTTATGATGGCTAGATTACCAACACCTTAGCTTCATATTCTGTCCACAAGGTAGCAGTTATTTTTACTATCATCGCTAAAAATCCCATTACAAATCCCATTCACAATACTTCATCATACACAAGTGTATAAGTACATATGAATGTACATATTTGAGCTTAACACTTGCATCTTGATATTTTATTGTCTACTGAGCTACTGTTTGAAGCGACACAATATCCTATGCAATTAAGGAACTACACTAACTAACAGGGAATCGATTCAAATTCAAAAGAATGAATAAAAATATGACTCGCATACATATGTACGTACAATACAGAAGCAAATTTCTCACTATTGGCATTAAACATGAAAATCATATAAGTACGTACGGGTAGCTTAATCCGATATCTCGTCTCAATCCATGTGTTGGGTAAGTCTGGATTAGAGAGGGGCGCACTTGCGTGTACGCTTTCAGAACAATGCAAATTCATACATATTTTTTCACATTCGTTGGCTAAGCTCACGCATGCGGATTTTTTTGTTTTGAGTAGTGACAAATTTGTGGGTTTTCCCAAATTTTAAAACATCAACATAACTTTCAGATCTTTCTTTATATTTTCGAGTTCGCCAAAAGTTTCATAATTGTTTCAAAAATTTCAAAATTCGAAATCAGATGTATTTACTTCACAGAGTTTTTGAAGTTTTTGGTGCAACGAAATCGCAACTTTAGCGCCAAGAACAAAATTAATCTATTACTCGGCACTACTTGAAGATATCGTTTTTTTAGCATATGTTCTTAAATCGTAAGCATTGGAACAAGGGTGACGCGTTTTTATTGAAAAATGTGTTATTAGGGATATTTTGAACACAACCAGTGGAAACAGAGGCGAAGCAAAAATAAGATGACAAAAAAGGCATGTGGATGAACTTAGATTTATCAATTGAAAAATTTTAATTTAACGGAGGTGCTTTACGTTAATTTTCTGAGTTTTGGATGCATAATTTAAAGAGCCACTGACCTTTCATTTCTTTTTTTTTATTAATATACTTAATATATATGGCATTTACACACTTTTTGGGTGTTTGGTCGAGCTCCTACTCTTGGAAGGACCTACAATGTTAAACCGTCTTCGCACGGCATACATTTTTTATGATGAGCCTTTCATGACAGAAATAGTACACTCGGAGGTTCGCCGTGGTCTGCCAAGGGGCGAGCGCTTTTAGAAAAAATGTTTTTTCTTTATTTTGGAGATTCACGGAGATTCTTACCTACGTTCTCCGAATTCCAAATAGTAGTCATGCACCAACCCATTCGGCTATGGCGTCCGAATTATTATTATTAAAGCCCAGAAGTCACGAAGTGTCATCATACCGTCCAATCTCCTTGCTACCTATAATGTCCAAACTACTCGAAAAAATAATTCTGCAGCGGTTAAAGCCTTTGATTGAAAACAAACGCCTTATTCCTACGCACCAGTTCGGTTTTCGAGGAAAGCACTCAACCATCGAACAAGTGCATAGGATCACAAATGTGGTAGAAGAAGCAATTGAAAAGAAAAAAGTGACCTTCGACAAAGTATGGCATGACGGACTACTCCATAAAATTAAAATCTTGCTTCCAAAGGAGTTTTCGGACCTATTTACTTCATATCTAAATAACAGATATTTCAGGATCAAGTGCGATAGCTCTTATTCAAGCCTAAAGCGAATTAAAGCCGGGGTTCCACAAGGCAGTATCCTTGGCCCTATACTTTACGTGCTTTTCACATCTGACCTACCGGTCTCTGAGACTAGCACTATAGCTACCTTTGCTGACGATACGTGCATTTTAGCAATTGGAGATGATGAGACACAGTCCTCTCGCAAACTTCAGGAAGATGTTAACAAAACACCGAATGGACTACAAAGTGGCGTATAAAACTTAATGAAGCCAAGTCACTTCATGTGAATTTTACAAACAAAAAAATTCAATATAGTCCTGTATATATTTCTGGCACGAAAATTCCTTACTCCAATACGGCGAAGTACTTAGGGATGACCCTTGATGCCAAACTATGCTGGAAAGAGCACGTTAAAATAAAACACGTGGAATTAAACCTCAAAATGCAAAAATTAAACTGGCTTACTGGAAGGGGGTCTCCTCTTTCCATACAAAATAAACTTTTAATTTATAAACAAGTATTTAAACCAGAGTAGACATATGGTATACAGCAATGGGGCTGTGCCAAACAAACACATATCGAAAAAATACAACGATTTCAAAACAAGTTCTTAAAGAACGCAGTAAACGCGCCATGGTATGTGAGGAACACTGATTTACATCGTGACCTAAAGATGTTATTAGTATCAGAAGTTGTCAAACATTACACTGTAGCTCATGCCGAAAGACTCGAAAAACATACTAACCCGGAGGCTCGGCGACTTGCCAATTTAGATGACCAATGCCGGAGACTTAAACGAAAAAAACCAAATGATCTTGTTCCAGAAATTTCGATGACTGACAAATATATGTAAATTTCTGTCAGCTGTCTTCCAGTTATATACGTATTTCCTATAAATACTGTTGAATTTAATAAAATAATATTACTTGATAGTTGTGAACTAGGTGTAATAGAATGAAATGTATTTAAATATTTATAACGTTTCAATAAAAAAAAAAAAATTAAAGCCCAGAAATAATGCCGAAATTCCATTGGTTAGTGAACTAGGAGCGTTCTGCTATACTATAGTTAATTTGAATCAAGATGGCCACTTTCAATAATATATTCCAAATCATCTTTGGTAAGACTCAAAATACGACCAGGAAAGCAATCTCATCTTACAAAAAACCCAGACTTGTAGAGTGTTAGTTTTGTTCGTCAAGAGAGGACTTTACTACTCAGTTGCCTTCTTGTTGGCAAGAGAGATTCTACGTTGGATTTCCAGGCAGACATTGTTATCGGTGTTAATGCTGGTTCCTAAATAACCGAAGTCTTTTACAACCTCGAAATTATAACTGTCAACAGTGACGTTGGTGCCGATACGCGAGTGCGCGGACTGTTTGTTTGAAGACAGGAGGTATTTCGTTTTGTCCTCGTTCACCACGGCAATAATATATCATATTTAAATCTGTCCCGAAAATTTGATATCAGCTCGGAGTACAGCAACAGTATGAAGGCAATTACGTGAGAGCCAAAATCATGGTAGAGTCGCCCGCAAAATTGTCTGCAAGGGTCCAGAAATTCTAGGAGAAAGGTGTGCATTTTATGATTCTTCATAATAAAACTTCATAGTATTTCACCTATACCATGGGTCGATAAATTTGTTACCAGATTAAAATACTCGCCTCGTTTGGTATATGTGTGGCGTCGATCTACCGAAAAACTCTTACATAAATGTACTCTAACTACTGTCAAATCGGTTGAGATGAGTTTAATTGTCTGTTCACGGAACAGGCAGTATTTTAATTTTTGAGGGCAAAATACCACTATCTAGGTATTATCCTTGGCAGCAAGCTTACATGGAAGCCCAATATTGAGGAAAGAGTGAGGAAGGCAACAATCGCCTTGTATGGGTGCAAGGGCGCAATTGGCAAAAAATGGGTCCTTTCGCCTAGAGTTGTTTTCTGGTTATATATTACTATTGGAATACTGATGGAACTTATTAGAGAAGACGACATTGGTGAAGAAGCTGAAAAGAGTTCAGAGGTCGGCACTCATTGGAATCAGTGGGGCGCTTCGAACGACTCCTACTCTGGCGCTTAAATGTGGTACCCGTAGACATCGCAGGCAGAATTGCCGCTACACGTATCGCAATCAGACTGAGGGGCTGGAGCTATAAGCTCAACCTCACTTATGGGCACTCAAGCATCCTTAGAAACTTCGAGTTCATCCCTCTGTCAACAGATCAGTGTATACCCTCGTTAAGTCCAACCGGAATATTCTCCACTCATATTCCGTCAAGAGAAGAGTGGATGGAGGGCTACACTTGAGGGCAGGGCCTGGTGAACTTGTTCACGGATGGATCGAAGTTGGAAGGAAAGGTTGGCGGAGAAGTCTTTTGCGAAGAGCTCCCCATCAGGCTCAAAATTCAGGTTACCGGACCATTGCAGTGTGTTCCAGGCAGAGGTAGCCGCAATCAAGGAGGCAGCTGATTGGGTGCTGAAATGCGTTCTAACAGCCAAGAAAGTAAATATTTACTCCGACAGCCAGGCGGCAATAAGGGCCCTCAGGTATATGACGGTGCATTCGGAATTGGTCAAGGAATGCTTGACCTCGCTTTCGAATGCGTCCGAATTCTTTGACATCAGCCTCATCAGGGTTCCTGGTCACAGCGACATGACGGGAAACTGTGAGGCGGATGAGCTGGCCAGACAAGGGACATGTGAGGGGATTTCCCCGCGAAGGGAGAGAATTGGGATCCCCCTGACTACCTGCAGTCTGCTCCTGGAAAGATGGGCATCGCGCCAGCTTAGCGAGCGCTGGGAAAGTACACAAACGTGTAAGGTCGCGAAATCCTTCTGGCCACGTGTGGACCGGAGGCGCTCGAGCGAGCTTCTGAGGCTGACAAAATATCAGCTCTCTAATCTCGTGGGTTCTCTCACAGGACTCAATGCGCGAGGAATGCATGCTGTGAGACTTGGAATCACCTCGAGTCCGTTTTGCGCTGGATGTATGGAGGATGAGATGATCTTAGCACCTTCTCCTTAGCTGCCCTGCTCTGGCGGGGCTAAGATCCGAGCATCTTGGCACCTACTTCTTTGCCACGCCTGCTGATATAGCTGGCGCTGATATTAAAAATCTCATGAATTTCATCAGCAGCATAAAGCGGTTGACGCAAAAATAGTCATTGTTCGTAATCCGCACGCTCCTAACCATCCCAGCACCATTTCTCCCCGCCCTCTCCCAGGTCTTTCTTTATCACCTCACCCACTTCATAATGGTATCACAAAGGACGAATCTTTCTTCGTCCAAGTGTGCCCATTCTCTGGGCAACCATACCAACCTAACACTATCTACACGGTCAAAATCGTACCAGAATATTTGGGAAATAAAAATATTAACCTTTTTAAGTTTCTACCGCAAAGTCCAGACCTGTCATAGGAGACCGCAAAGAAAACTCAAAACTGCGTATTACTTGGGATAAGCTTAAAAGATTACAAGTTGGTCAAGTTTTACTATGGCTGAGTATTTGACGCTATTGAATTCTATTTCACTCAGACTTGACAATATGAATGCCCGTAACTAGAGTCATTGTGGATATTAAGTATATCATATGACAGCGTCATTTTACAAAGCAACTTTTTGAGGAGCGGTGGTCTAGAGCTCGAAAATTAAGGGGGTTTTCAGTAATTTTATATGAAGGAATTAAAAAAATTAAAAACGATATTTAAATTTTGTAAGCTTCTTATTTAACTTCTTTTACATACAAAAACCAATTTTTTTTTTTTAATTTTAATAATTTTAAAAATGGCGCTGAAGGGCAACCTCTCGAAAAATTGGACCTGGAAGGTGTTGTCCATTTTGGTTCTTCTATTTATCTAAAACACAACAACCAAAAAAATTATTTATCAATATGACTGTAGCCATGTCCCGCTACTAGAATAAAAAGAGAAATTGACAAAATTTGGCCGTTTTGAATTTGATAGTCTAAAAATCGGTTTTTTAATAAAAAAAAAACGAAATAATTGAATAAATAATAATATGATTCTAGTACGGGCGGTAGCCATTGATGTTGTGAAGAACATATTAAAATTTCAGACGATTCGGTTGAATAGTTAAATAGTTTTTTTGACAACACCAGACCAAAAAAAGGAGTTTTGAGATAATTGAGTTTAACCCCTGAGTTGCCACCCGGGTACACGGGTGCCGATCCGCGTACATTTTGTTGAATAACTTTTTTCCTATGAGAGATAGGCCAACCTCCTCATGGATTCCCATGATTAAACTTATTTTGTATCGAAATATGGATTAAACTTTTCTGAAAAAAATTTTGACTTAAAAATTTTTGCATTTGAAAATAGTACATGTATAAGCCACCCGGGTACCGCTATACAGAAAACACGAGATACATGTATAATGTCATTCAAATGTCTCTATTTATACAATTAAAAAGTAAATAAGTATTATTAGTAATTAGTAATAAATTATATTCTTTTTAAACTGTTTATTGAATAAATATACTCTATATAATAATAATTATTAGATTTTACAATGTGATTGCTACGAAAAAAAAAACATCGACATTGCACTATTAGCAGTCAGTAATACGTGAAAAATTAATAAAAGTCAATAATAAAAGTAATAAATAGAGAAATACATATAAATAATTAAATTTTAATTATTAATCTTTAGCGTAGTTCAAAATTACTGATCGCAATGTAAACATTTATTGGTCTTTACTAAGTACTCATCACAAACGGGCACTCGGCACAACACTTCCTTGTCTTTCTTCGCTTACGAATAGGCCAACTACAACTTTTCTGCCAGTGACGTCTCGACATTGGTTGTCAGCAGGTATTATCACCGCTACTGGTTTTTCGAAGTAACTTTCGACTGCAAGCCTCGTTGCGTGGTTTCGCATGACCTGCTGGTTGGAAGCTCGCTCTTGAATCACCGGCATATCTAACACTTCTGAAAGCTGGCGCAAACAGATACTACGTCGATTGCTTTGTTGGAAAGCGTCCAATACACATCTTTTTCAGCTTCAATCAATCTTAATAAAAAATAAAATAAATATTTTTGATTTCCTATTTACATAAATTCTTTAAATTACCTCAAAAAACCAATCTCGATAACTCCTCCATGGTTTTGTACTTATTGCAATTTTATTTGTTATTTTAGATAGAAACCTTAAAAAAGTATACATAAATTTTAGAAAATACGTCACACAACATAAAGTTACACAATCACATAAAATATTGGCACAAGGCTAAAGTATCCAAACTATCTTAGTAATGACTGCGCACCGCTACGTCTTGCTTCTTCGACGATGAAAACTGAACTATACCTGTACTGCTTTTCAAAATGTTTAACCATATTGGTTTCAAAAGTGTTCTCGAACATACCTCAGGTATAAAAGATTAGGAGTGCCGACCTTTTCGCTTACCTTTCAAGTTCAATCCATCTGGCCCTCACAAAAACGTGAAATTTAGGGTGTAGCTGCCTGCGTTCTATATATAATTAATATATAATATTATTTATGTATTCATTTAAAAATATGTTTGTTCTTACAACATAAATAAATAAATATTTATCGAATGTATACAACTATTTCGGGATATAGAGGACTTATACCCAAAAAATGGTCGTCGGGGTACCCGGGTGGCAGAGTATGTAGATGTTTTTGGGTGGCAACACAAGGGTTAAAATTTTGATGCTACCATTGATGCCGCCGCGTGACGCAACTGACTCTACCTGCTAAAACGGCTGTAAAATCGAAAATACCGGGAATATCCATCCAAAACCAAGGAAAATTTACAATATTTCAAAAATTAATTTTTAAATTTTATTTCCAAACATTTTTTTTTTTACTATTAACAACCTTTTTATAATTATTTCGGTTTTATATCCTTTTTATGTATATTCTACTTACTATCTTCCTTGCCATAACTCCCTCTCAATAGTAAATAAAAATACCTTCTTTTCAATTTTTGGGAGGACTCGAAATTGATTTTAGAACTGTGCTTTCAACGAATCGGTTTTTCTTATTATAGAATTATATATAGAATCCGAATCTGCTGAGAACGATATCGAGAAACATGGTTCCATGCATCTTTACCCATCCTATTGTACCCATAAAATATTGTTTGGGGGAAAAGAAATACATTATTTTCTCGGTAAATGGCTGTATCGATCGCTCTTAAAGTATTGATAGAACACTTTAAGGTTTATGCTCGTTTTCATCCTGACATTTCATACTACACAAATTCTGCTGCTGTTTTTTGTTTATTCCAATCAGTTGTGAGTTACAGGATGTTAACAATGGAAGTCAACAAAGAGTCAACATTTTGCAGTGTTTCTTTGATAAAGGCGAAGATGCAAGCCAGGCCGCTGAAATTGTGAATGGTGTTTATGGTGCCGATACTGTAACAGCTAATTACGAGCAATTGTGGTTTCGTCAATCTCGATAATGTAGAAAATGTCGAAATCACAGAAATAATCGAAGCTGACCACCATGTTAGGAGTCGTAGCATCGCCCAGGAGCTAAAGATCGACCATAAACCGATTTTAAACCATTTGCACAAAACTGGATTCAAAATTGAATTTTCATCTGTGAAGCCTTGGCCAAAAGGAATGAAATCGGCCCATTTATCATATTATATTAAACGGATGGTGACTGGTGATGAGGAATGGGTCACATACGACAATATTGTGCAAGAACGATGGCGGCCAAAGCGTGATGAAGCAGCTCAAACTGTGGCCAATCCAGGACTAATGGCCAGGCAGGTTCTCCCGTGTATTTGGTGGGACATGAAAGGAGTAATTTATTATGACTTACTTCTGCATCGCCAAACACTGAATTCAGGTCTCTGCTGTCAACAACTGGACCGTTTCAAGCTAGCGATTAAACAGAAACGGCCAGAATTGGCCAACACAAGAGGTGTTGTTTTCCATCAGTATAACGCCAGACCACATACGTCTGGAGTGATTCGCCAAAAGCAACTTGAGCTTGGTTGGGAAATTTGAGTGCGTGGTGGATGCCCGTCGGAACCTGGCACCAAACTATCACTACATTTTTCTCTCATAGCAAAGCTTCTTGAGTTATAAGAAATTGGTATCAAGAGAAGATTGGGAAAATCGTTTACGTGAGTTTTTAGCCAATAAGAATGAAGACGTCTTTAAGAAAGGCATTAGAAAGCTACCTTTAAAATGGCAACAAATTCTACAACAAAACGGTGCATATTTGACTCAACTTGTAGAATCCGAAATATGTTAAATAAAGTTTTTAACTTTTCTGGATTTCTTTTCCCCCAAACTAATATTTAGCCCAACTGCTTTCAGGGATACTTGCAGCGATGACACTCAAGCCCAAAAGCCAGCCAAAAAAATATCAAAACTTATGAAATTTCTAAAAAGGTTTCATAGTAGTTAAGCATTTTCCAAATCATTATTCATTAACTGTATATCATATGTATATTTTCAATATTTTCTAAATGAATTCCGCCCAGTCCATTATTATTGTATCCATTAATAAAACCACAGGCTAACCACGTGTCAGAAAACTATGAATGGGGTCTCATTTGTGATCTGCCATTGTCTGACTTCTATCTTTTCTAGGAGGAGATGAAAGAAATTTCGTGGATTTAGTTGTATTTAGCGGCCTGCCCATGACAGCATACTCGTAAGATTACCATTTTAAAGTGTTACTATTCGAAAAATATTTTCAAATTTATTGTGTTTGTAAATTAGCTTCTAGTGTGTGTACTTTATTACAATTGCAATTTCTAGAGAGCACATTTTTTCGGAGAACGAAGTCGCATAAGTTAACTCCAACTGGAAATAGTAAGCAATAGAGTATGCCGAAATGCGTATAGAAACGTCAATTAATATCCTAATATAAGCAGACAGAATTTGTGATCCATGCATAATTAAAAAGTTTACCGTGTACACCGTCCAATTAAACTTATCACCGCTCTCCTCTACTTGAGTATCGTCCATTGCCCATTGCCAAACCGAAGTGAATCTTACCCAAAATCAATGCAGCTGCTTTGATTATGGGCACATTCGGCGCCTCATCGTCGACTCCAACGTCAGTATCACTGCATCACTAGTATACTGGGAGTATGTAATTTCAGCACAGTGGGCAGTGGCCGCTGCGTACTCTGGGAGTAGTCCCGCTGTGAGGCTGATTGCGATTGCTACCCGGTCGCGCGAGTGCCAGCTGAAATAAATATGCGAGCACATCGAAAGTGCGTCTGTACGTGTATAGTTTATTCAATACCAACTAATACAATAGTACATATGTACAGTTGTGTGTACGAGGACAGACCGCCGCGTGCCCATATGTATCAATGGACAAATGTATGTTGGAGCGCGCTCACAGTAGCCACCTGAGGCGCAGCACTAAATCATTATTGGAAACGTTTAGGAATACAAATTAAACAAACAAATGCGCTGCTTAATAAGCGTAGATTGTTGAATGAAAAGCGACTTATTCGCTGAACGCATACTTATCTACACACGAAAGTATTGGCATATGCTTATATATTCGCATTCATTGGCAAATTTAAATCGAAATTGAGAAATTAAGAAATCCATCACGAACTCTAATGAAATGAATGAATATGGAAAATGATGGTGAATGTTGAAAACCAAATTAAAATACACATTCGTCTGAGTGGGACGAGTATTGTGACCATTAAGCAAACAGGAAATTATTCGCATAATAATAGCAACACGGTATTCTATTCTGCTGGATAAATTGTTATACCGTTCGAAATTTTATTAATTTGCATAACCAGTGCTGCCATTTTGGTGTTTTTGGGGTTAGATTCAACTTCTTGTTGTTCTTTAAATTGGTCGTCAAGAAGGCAATTGGAGGCAATGCAGCGACGACAGTATGGGTTTTCCAAGACGAGCTAAATTCAGCAAAATGATGGCCAGTTTTTCAGAAAATCTGATAACATCCCAACTGTACCACCTTAGGAATTTAAAACAGTCAATTCTGAGTGGTACACAGCCATTTGTTTGCCAAAAGCTTTAGGAGACTAAGAAAAACAAGCCGCCGATTACGAATCATCCTTCACTAAGGCAATACGAGCTCCCGCGTGAAGCATGAAAACCAAATTGTCCAAGATTTAAGGGTTTGAGTGTCAAAAAATTATTTATTTCAGAAATCGCGTATTAAATTGCGACCCCAGTAGCCGAATGGGTGGGTGCGTGACTATTATTTGGAAGTGCGAAGGCTCGAATCTCCGCGTATAAAACACCAAATGATAGACCGTTTTTTTTCAAACAGTGTTTGTTCCTCGAAAAAGCTCCAAATGTTCCATGAAAAAGCTCCTCATTTAAAAACCACCTGCCGTTCGGAGTCGGCTTAAAACTGTAGGCCCTCAATTTGTGAAACAACTAAGACGCGCGCTACAAATAGGAGGGGGAGCTCGGTCAGCAAAAAACTTGTTTAATGTAACGAAGCTGTTTACTAAATTCTAACTATTTTACTTTCACTTCCTTTGCGACTCATTTGAAGCTTGCTCACATATTAGTTGGACTAATGCCGCATAGTAGTGCACTAGTATTTGTGCTCGGTTGAGATCTGTTGCAAATATAACACAAAAGTATGAGAGGGGGCAAAGAAGAACCAGGCGAAAAATTTCCTCTACTACCGCATACCGCATATGAAAAGTGATGATATGAATGAAACATTATTGCAGATAATTCGCGCTACCAGAGCTTCACTTAATGTTTGATGTGGTTAATGCACTTTTTACGCGTACGATGAATGCGAATCTGCCGCTTTGATCTGGACAAAAGCTTGCTCTGCTCGGCGCGAAATCACACATAGAAGTCTAGCATATAAAGGCAATTCGTGTAAAAAGCTGTATAACTTTTACGCATATCAACAATACAAAAATATGTGCTAGTTTTCCGTGACTTTAAAAATGTTGTCCCTACTTGATTTGAATCCCATCAAGAGTATAATTATAAAGCATATACATATAGCATATTAAAAAAAAAAAAAAAATTGCGCAAGTTTAGAAATTTACCTAAAATTCCCGCTGTTTTTTCCATGTCGAACAGTTTTATGAAAATGCAGACAAAAGAATAGTTTTTTTTACGGGTAGGCTTTGGAATCGGTACATTTGGTTTTCTTATAGTCTGTTTGAGTCTATTTGGGAAATTATCCAGATTATGTTGAACTGCTTCGAGCTGTTAGCCTCGACCACTGCAGTAGTTTACATTTATAATACATTTGGGTGCCGAGAAAGCTATTCTATTACAATCTCTATTTGGTCATATCAGTCGTAAATATGAGCCGTTTTCTTCCAAAGTGGTGTAAGTCCTCTTTATATTATATGGAGATACTTAAGGGTTTGCATTTAAATGGTTTGAAAAATATTGGAATACGTTAAATCACTGATTTTATGTTTTTTAAATATTAAATTGATTGAAATTTAAAATGTAATCATTTTTTAAGTGTGATTAACAACAATTTTTACTTTTAATATCTTCAGAGGGACTTACACCACTTTCAAAGCCAGCAAAAAGGAAAAAAAATTAGCCGTTTTCTTTGAAAGTGGTGTAATATTCACAATTATTTGTACATAACATAAGACTAAGACATTTTATTAGACATGTATGGAAAGGACCCAGTGGTTCCTAAAATGTTTGCTTATTAGCGTAAAAAATCCATTGTTGACTTCCTCTTCCGTCTGTTAAAAGAGATGGGATTCAGAGTTATATCTGCGATTAAAGGGTTTGTGTGTGATTGAAGTATTTTATTGTGAGATGTGTCTAGATTTTTAATTTGTCTATAGCGAGTGCCATCTGCCAAAGTTGCGACGATAGTTTCATATGCGCGTCAGCTAAACTTTCGTAGAGTTCAGACTGTTCTTTGTTTTGTTAAACAAACTAGTGATTGACAAATAAAAGCACTCAACTATTGGCATGGACAATTTTCTTGCTTCATCTAAAGATTTGATGTAATTTAAAACATCTGAATGTGAATGGAACATTTTATTTTGAATGCGAAATTGCCCTCACTTGCTTAGTTACTGTTTTATTAGCGCCTGCAAAAGCTTACAAATTTACTAGCAATTTTGGCTGAAAAGCCAAGTTTCAACTTGATGGGTTATCGGAAACATAAATTTTCATATCTCTCTTGGGTATCAAGTCGATTGCCATTGGAAAAAATGCTATTTCCTTGAAATTTGTAAAACGTGTGCTACCAGTTATTCTAGCTAATCTTGTATACATATAAATTGCTGCTTCACAACTTCATGTTATCCAACTGAATGGAAAAAGGCTTTCATCATTACTGAGCAATGCTACTAGCCCTTGTGATGTAGTGGCCCTAACCTGTAAGAATTTTACTAGCCTATTCAAAGGTGTGCGAGTCGCTGGTAATATGCATTTCATAACTTCTCCAGGAAAAAAAATGTATTGTCCCCACTGCTGTCTAGGTTTAGACCTAAGTATAGCTGCTCTACGGCTATGATAGAAATACTTGATTATATTATATAAAGATGCAGTTTGACAACGATGACCCATCTTTTCTTTGTCTTCTGGATTTCTCTAAGGAATTTGATTCGGTAAATCAAAATCTTTGTTGCAAAGAGCCTAACCCTTTTTTTTTGGATTTTCTTATAACTCTGTCAAGCTTGTGATCAGCTACCTTTCGCGAAAAACTCAAAAAGTAATGTGCATACTACAAGCTCTTCAGTCTTGTTTTGCGTTGGCTACAGAATGCCGGAAGTTTCTGCTCTTAGCCCCCTTTTGCTTGCCCTTTGTCAATACCCACGCTGATGATATTAAATTGTATTTATCAAGTAGAATTAGTATAG
The DNA here is from genome assembly GCA_037575425.1 of Anastrepha fraterculus. Taxonomy (NCBI): domain Eukaryota; kingdom Metazoa; phylum Arthropoda; class Insecta; order Diptera; family Tephritidae; genus Anastrepha; species Anastrepha fraterculus. Next base: position 56,036 of record JAYXIM010022600.1, read on the forward strand.
TTGAGGATTTGTTTTTTTTTCTAATTAATAGTGACCTGTCTGCAATTTCACAATGGGCAATTGGCCCTGCGTGTGGCCAAGTCATATGTATTGTCCATTAGTAACACAGTCAAACTTCTATAACTCAAATCACAATTATTCAATGGAATTGCCCGACTTATGGAGACTTCAAGTTACAGAATATTATTATGTTAAGAAACTGTAATAATACAATATAAAAGTAAAAGTTACAATGCATTAAAATAATTGAAAACCTAATTTTCTTTTCTGGTTTTCATTAAAAAATATTCTAATTTGTTGAAACCTTAAAGAGGCCGTCAATAGTAGTGTCATTCGTTTGAAACTATAAATAATTTCCACCCCTGAACCTTCATCAACACTTTCCATTCCGTTCAATTCCAAATCTACTGGAATGGTTCTTAATAATGTCGTAATCTCTGATGAAACTGATTAACAAACATTACACGGAGAATAAGCTTCAAAAACAAATAAAAACATTCCGTTTAAAAATCCATAAATACTTCTCCGTATGCTATACATTGAAAGAAAAAAAACAAGTTCATAATTTGGAATTTCCCCTAAATAATTCGACTTAGATAATAATGTGTCAAAATTCTTAATCCAGTTATAGAGGTATTCGGGGTTGAGATCCTCGAGTTATGGGACTAAAATTGAGCCTATTGACTAAAATTGAGTCTATAGTATATTGCTCTCTAAAAACTATTGTCACTAGATTTGTTCAAGTTGTAGAAAATTCGTGTTTTGGAAGTTTGACTGCAGTTCAGTAGCAAAATTATTTGTTGGTAATAGCGCCCTCTTGTTTTATAACAAGATTTTAAATTAAGCTTTGTTGTTAATTCCGTGTTGAGCTATTCTGACCATGTTAATAAAGTTAGAAGTAAAGTGTATAAGGTGTGGTTTACGTCATTAGAGATGTAAAGAAAACAAGATATTATGCCCATTGTACTACACATCATATACTCTGAGTTCGTATATATAATATTTAGTAAGCTTGGCTCTATTTCATCTCAAAAAATTGATGTTGCACTACGCGTTACGTCTATGGTCCCAGAAGATGGGACCACATTTCTTTGGGCAAAAACTAAATTGTAAGATGCAACAATTTTGATTATCTGGCTACTAGATACATTTATGTACAAGCTAATTGTATTAAAAAATCCTAAATACCTTTACGAGAAATTAAGATTGATGAGATCTAGTAGGTATCAAAGTCTGAGTGTCCCCAAATACTCGTATTCGTACTTGTCTTCAAAGACCCTAGAATTCAATTCTTGTATCTGTCAAGGTTGTAAAGGGGTAGTACACTATTACTTCCTATAATGAATGCGGTTATGATTAAACTGTTACCATTACTCAATAGTCGTTATAGGGTGCTCCTAGTCTACTGGCTTGCCTGCCAATCAGACAATGCCCTGTTAGGACCCCAAGAAGATTTCTCATGGTTTTCCTATTCAGTTTCATCAGTCGGTTTGAGCGCCCATGTTCCATTCTGGCCACGTCATTCTTCTTGTTGCACATGTCATTAACTGGGTCCATAGCATGTTTGCAGCTCTGATGGAGTGTTTGTGCATCTTACATGTTGCTAAAGGTTGTCTGGTTGGATCGATAATGTGGATCTCGCTAGTTCATCTGATTTGCCGTTGCCTTCTATGTATCTGTGACTCGGCATCCAGAGCAGGCCTGTTACAAAATACTGTGATAGTTCTGTCAAAACGTCGCTACATTCTTTTACTGTCTTCGAGTTAATATTAGGCGATTGTAAAGGTTTCAGGGCCGATTGGTTATATGAATATATATTTATATCTCTTGTGGTGATAGCCAGAAATTCAGCTTGAAATACACTACAGTGATCCGGTAGCCGGAACGCCTACTTGTTCATTTAGATTGGAACCATCAGTATAGATGCTGATTCCGTTTCTATTGTCCATTACCCCATTGTACCAATCTTCTCTCGTTGGGAAAGTTGTGGTATAGGACGTGTTTACATGCAACTCTACTAAGTTACAAAAGTCTGTCGTTTGATGTAAGAAGGGGTATTCGTCTAGTATTATATTCTCGTCCTGTTAGTGGCTAGGTTAGAATATTCTCTTAACCTAAATTCCGATTTCGCCGTTTTGCTGTTTGCTGTAGGCCTCAATCGGTAATAAGTGCAACATGACATTCATCGCTGACGTGGTCGTAGTTTTTGGTGCCCCGCTTATGCAGAGACTAGCACCCCTTTGAATATTTTCTAAGCGTTTTACTGTTTTTCTTTTCTCAAGTGTTGGCCACCAAACTTAAGACACCGTATGTCATGATAGGCCTTACCACTGCTGTATATAGCCAGCGTACTGTATCCTGTTTTTTCTCGTTAACATATTCTGTTTTGTTGGGATTTACCCCAAGACCTCTCGATACAGCCCACCGGCTTACATCGTTCAAAGCATTTTGCATTATATTGCAGAGGGTATCTGTGAATTTTCCTCTTATTAATATTGCAACATCGACTGCGTAGGCCACTACGTGTATCCTCCTTTCCCTAGCTTCTTTAACAATTGATTCATTGCCAGTACCCATAGCAGAGGGGAAATTACACCGCCCTGAGGAGTACCCCTGTTGACGGATCTGCGCATGATTGAGAGGCCCGTCGCCGAAATTACGAACCTGCTAATAGCAACCGACCTATAAATTTCACAACGCCCTCGGCGACACCCAAATCCATCATCGCGCTTGTTATGGCAAGGAAGGCTACCAGGCTTAGAAGGCGTGGTGAAGCAGTTGAGCAGTACTCTCTTCAACGGAGAGCGTTGGATCTTCCAGGAAGATTCCACTCCAGCCTATAAGGAAAAAACCACCCAGCAATATTGCGTTTTAGGCACTGCCGCAGAAGATTGGCCGTCTGGAAGTCTAAACCTGAATCCACTGTGTTACAGTTTGTGGTCAGAATTGGAGAACATAGTCTGTGCAAGACCTCATAGAAGTTTGGAGAGTCTCAAACAAACTTTCGTTCGAGCTGGAAACCGCGTGTGCTGCAATAGCTGAATGGCCTAATCGTTTAAAGGTGTGTAAATGGTGACTATTTCAAATTAAAATTAAACTTTTTGTAATATTTACATGATTAAATAAAATTAACCTCATTCAAAAAAGTATTATAAAGTTATATCTGTATCGGACTTCGGTTGTAACAGAACTTATGTCTGGACTAGGTATGTATCTAACATCAGGATACCGCATCTCACATACATTTTTCTAAAAGTTTATTGGTTCTTTCCGAGCTGGTTCGTCCACGACAGAATTCGTTGGATTAGCTCTTTCAGACCCACTGTGTTGTAAAAATACATAAATTCAGCCACACACCAGTCCTATAAGTACACACACAGATATAGCGTGCGAACGTGACAGAACGCCCGCGTTACTACTAAATGTGACGCTATTTTTGACATTAATATTTTTGCGTCAAGGAAACAATTAACCTACGGATGCACGGCGGCTGCAACGCTCCAAAGCTGCCGGTCGTGGAACAGAACGGAAAGAATGATGTCAATTTAATAACGAAATAATAGCTGAAACGGGTCTTAACTTAGTATCCGCACAACAACAGCAATAATAATAGCCGCAAACAACATAAACAATTGGTAACAATTTACTACACCACCAACAATTGCAACAGCAAAACGATGGTAGCGGCCGTAAAATGGTGCATGCCGCCGTTAATGATGATGGCAATATAACTTACGAATATCTTTACAAAAAACCACCATAAACAACCATACAATAACAACATCGGCAGCGAGTGATGTAAAAAATCTACGAACAAAGAAGTGATGAGCCACCTACTTGCAAAATACTTATAAACAAAACAACAACATCAACAGCATATAAATAATAGCACTAAAAGCCATAGCGAAGCGAAGCAAAAACTGCAGAAACTTTGGAATTGTATCGTAAAAGATGAAGGCAAAACGTGCAACTTGAAGCTGTGCCAAGGCCAAAAGTGCCATCCTCCAGCTAGGTGCATACATAGAATATACATATTTATTTATTTATATATGTGCATACATAAATACATTCAAGTACAATGTGCATGTAGGTACACATGTAAGTGTGGCATGTCGTGCCTAGTCGCATTATATAAAGCCATGTAGGTAGGTATGAATGAGCATACATACGTACTATATGTTTGTATGTATGTAGCCGTTTGCATGATTATATGTAAGTAGTATTTATTGCTGTTCTTATTTTGCTTGTTGGTTGGTGGGTTGGCAGTCAATTGTTTTCCTTTGTTGCCGCAAATAATATCATCAGCATACTATGAGCCGACGACCATCACCATCATCAACCGCTGCAGCGGCAGCATCTCAAGCAGGTGTTACTAGCAATTACTTTACACACAAAGTGATCAAACACAACAAACCAAGAATAATTCGAGCAACAGTCGTAGCTACTCGTATCTACAATACATACATACCCAGATAGATATATGTACAACAACAATGGCAAAATCGACTTGCTGCAACCAACAATCAAGCAAGTCACTATGAAAACAATGTATTCACTACAAAGTGCGATACAACTGAGAAACGTATAGTGCACAACAGCACCAGAGAAAAGTAAAGGAACACAAGGAAAAATGAATGAATGTGAAAAGGTGGGAGACTTGCACTTCGCCCTTAAAATCAAATCCACCTTTCCTAATAAACCTGATATGGCGCAGGGTTGGGCTGAGCTTATTTGCCTTTCTTCCGACCGTAACCGGGAGAGATATCTGCACCTCTATCTCGCTGTGGCATAACATTCGGGAAGAAGGTAGGTTGGAGATTTCGCGGATTGGTTGCAGAAAGGACGGAACCAGTATCGACCTGTAAGAATCAAATTGAGCATTCTCAGTTTCTCCTTAGGGAAGGTTATGAGATGCTAAAATCTTTTTGCTCCCTTGTAGCCTTAGCTCTTCGCTTCGCATGATAAAGAAGGGGTCGCATTCTATGAATAACAATGCAATATAATATTTATTCAAAACTATGAGTAGATGGCATTGATCACATACTCGTATTCATCCTAAGGGTGAGATCTAGTGACTCTTAAGCGCTTCGGCCCTAACACCAATCATCAAGGTAAACATAGCCCTCCTGCACCTAGTATTACCAATGCAGATGTAGCTTTCCTCTCTCTCAGGAATAGAGCGTTTGTATTAAATCTCATGATTTAGCGGGTGAAGGCGTTGAACCTGCTTTCTCTGTAGGATGTAAGTACATTACAGTTATAGTTTTTGAAACTACCCTCAAAATGTATGCCATGGTCAATGATATGAGACACCGTGTTTTTTTTTTTGCATTTTGGAATATTTACCCATGCCGTCAACGGTTTGAAAATTCCCATTGAATTTCTATGGGAAAAATGCACTTTTCCGTCAATGTGAAAAAAAATTTTTGTGATTGATATTATTTAGGAGGAGGAGATCTATAAGTTTCCTTTAAAACTGGTCATTCTAGTTTTATTTAAAAAATTGTAACTATTATATTATTTAAATAGAAAATTTGAAAAAAATGTTAAATATTAAAGAAAGAACCACATTATTTATCTCGTTTTTTTTGCTTTTGTATCAATATCTTTGTTTTAGCCAGTCTAAGCTTAAGATTTTTATTACTCATTGAAATTTGTTGTACTACTTTCCGAAATAACACTCCTACACTAGTCTCTTATGCCTTTTATCGACTGAAAATGGTTACCCCGATAATAGTAACCTATTATAATTACAGTTTTTGTGAAAAAAATCATCTAGAGACATGCCGGGTGAGCACGGTTGTTGTTCGATGACAATTATTGAGCTCTTGTCGTTCACACTAACAACGGTGGAACAAAATAAAAGAGTCTTTCCACAAATCCGGTCTTTTTCGGGCACAAATTTTTCCATCAAATTTATATATTATTTACCGTTTGAGCATTTTTTTGCACTTTGATAATACCTTTAAATGAACTTTTTTACAGATCAATTACCAACATTTTTGGATACTCCGTATTACCCTCGTTAGGCTTTTAATATCATTTAGTTTAATTTGGAGCTCTCTATCATTATTATTAATAAAAAAATATATTTTATTAGCTCGATTCAAATATTGCTTGTTTAACTTAGCTTCTTATCTAAGCTTCTTAAATATCACTAAAACTAGCGGGCCACAAATTTTACGGCCATTCACTTTTAGTAATTACTATACGAGTAACCACAAGACCAAAGCATGACACATACATAGATCTGGTGGCACGCATAGTGGCAGAGCTGGGATAGGGGCGCGGTCATAGGAGTACAAGAGCTAACTATTAAAAATAAATCAAGGCATTGTATCAAAATCGGCTACAATCGGTTGATTGCAGACCAAGTGGCGTAATATGTGGCAAGAAGCTGCGCCACATCAATGCTACAGATTAATACCACTTGTTGCTTTGGCCTCCAGCGATGTAAAAGCGCCACTACAATTGCCATCGTCTTGGCTGTCGGTCGCGACTCAGGTAATCGAGGCTTCTGGCTTGCCGGTGGCTGTACTCATTTGGTGATTGCTGCCTAGCGAGTGCCGCTTGATGCTTGACAAACCTGGTGTTTGAACGCGTCAAAAGTAGTTGAGAACATGCTTCGAGCAGTAGAGGAAGCAGATTTTTCGATTCATAATAAGAGCAGCAAAGAGTTTGGGGAGCAAACCAAACGTTTTGGCTGGTATATTGGCCGGACTCCAATTCAACTGTATACATATATATGCGCACATACACGACCATTTAACGTGTGATGCAGCAAACCAGCAACAAACGCGGCTGTCATAGCTTCTGTTGTTACTCCTTACCGTTGTACAAGTATGCATTACTATGATGCGTTGCAAAAGGTCATAATTGCTGTGGCCCGATGTGGCTTGCTTTGCCTGTGGCGATTGCAGTAGCTCTCATTGCAGTTTTGACTGCGGCCGGCAATTGTCGCACAGACAGCGGGCGAACACACGCCTATCGATTAATCTAAAAATAATTCGGAATGCAAGTCGAAGCCGTAAGGGGCTAACTATAAATTTGTCCATATCCAGAACTCCAATGGACGGTGAGTGTCCCACAGTAAACGACCTTTTGCATTTTCATGCTTCGCTTATTGTACCGAAATAGTTGCTCTTGCTGGAAATTCTTGGTATTCTGCCGCTCTTGCTGCCAGTCTACAAGTATTACTGACTTTTGGGCCACTAGTAAGCAACATCAAAAATACGGTATATTCATACTTCAGTATATATAAGTAATACATAATTGTACATATGTGCCCATCCGCACAAAGATTGAATACCAAGGGCTGCCATCAGACTACTGGCAGTCGTTTAACGGCAGACCTTGGGCCAACATTTGTCCCAATTTGACAAATAAGGGTGGAGATAAAACTAACCAAACAACAAAAAATTACGAAAACTGTAATGAAAAACATAAACATTTTTTTTTTAAGATTAGTCATATTCTGTGTAACGAATGTTTCAACAGGTGCATTCTATCTTTTAACTGACGCTTGCAAAAGGGCTTCTCTAGCAAAGTATTTCTGAGAACAATGTGCCCTTTATTGCTCTTCTAATCAATCCTCCAGAGATGCTTAGGTGGATGTTCTTTGCTCAAATGCATCCAAGTTTAAGCAGAAATAGCTGCCACACTTTGCATTTGATGTTTCGCATTATGACCCCAGAGGAACAAATAAACTTTGAAAGCATTAAGAATGCGGACGAGAATGAATTGTTTACATAGAGAAGCCTTCAATGCTTATTTGTGTGCATTTTTGAATTCCTCTTCTTAGTTTTGTTTAAAGCAATAGGTTGTTACTGTTACGCGTATACATTTTTTTTTTCGTAGTTCCTAGGCAGAACATAGGACCTGAAATGTGACTTTGCAATATTTGAAATGAAAAGTAAATAATTAACTATCGTAATAATTAAAATTAATTTTTTTCGAAAAATATGTTAACCATTTTCTTCCAAATAACCACGAAAGAGCAAAAGTAAATTAATTCCTAATTCTGTATTATATTAGTTTCACAAATATTAGTCATAATTTATACGAGAGATGTGAAAAGTCCGTGGAAAAATAAAAACTACTAAATTGTTTGGGGTGCACTCTCTTTATTTTTCGACACAGTCTAGTTTTAGGGTCACACACTTTGTCCAGCGCTGTTATAGTTCGTTCCATCGAAAGAACACTTTTACAAGTCTGAAAAATAACCATGCGCTTCTACAATCATCTTCTCGTTTGAATAAAATCTTTTTCCCACCGGCCATTTGTTCTGGGGAACAAATAGTAGTCCGAGGGAGCCAAGTCAAGATAATAGGGGGATATGAAACGAGTTGGGATCTTATTTCCATTAATTTTACGACTATAACTGCGTGAGCTGGTGCGTTATCGTCCTGGAAAAGTAAAATCACTCGACTTCCTCGACTCAAACGAATGACCTACACAAAGAAATATACCGAACTGACTGAAACATTGTGTGTGTTCTTCCAAGAGAAGTTACACAACCTCGATATGCGCCAGTAGTGTTATCTCTCTGACAATGCGCGGAATTTTCAAAAGAAGTTGGTTTTTTCCTTGATTTTTGACTTTTTTGCGCATGGGGAGGAATGTTTCTGCCACCAAGAGTCTTCTTTGAAAAAACGTCTTAAATTTTGCAAAAAAAAGTTTCAAAACAGTCAGCTAAGTTACTTGAATTAAGAATGGAGTTCTAATTTAAATCCGATAAGGCAGCGTTTAGTTTTTCATATTTATGCATTTATGATTACTAGTCCATGTGGGGTGATGGGGTTAAACTCAGCCCGCCGTAACGGATGTTTGTCGTAAGAGGCGACAAAGACTCACATCTCAGCCTGTGCGAAACGGGCACAGAAATTGCGATGGGAACACTGTTGTCATTGGAGCGTCAGTTTATTTAGGACTCAGAGAAATACTCTCGGCTCAATACACCTTTCAGGTTGCGGTGCTGAGTCCCCTCATAACAACACTAATCATTACCATTAACAACGACACTATAAATTATAATAATAGATCTTACAAATCCTGTATGATTTCCTTTCAGGTTTGAACTGTTGCAAATACACACAAATATATAGATACAAAAACGTATGTGTATGTTTTTTATTTGCTCTGCAAAAGGCAAACAAACCCGCAAATTCGTGCCTTTGGAATTCTTTCTTAATGCATTAACCTGTCTTTACTTCGATTATTTACGAGAAATTCACCAATTGGGCAACAGTAACTTAACATGGACACAAATTATATTTGCTAACGATTTAATTTGCCTAATATTGCAATGCAATTTGCCTGTAAAAGCCGTAATCACCAATAAAATTGATCACAAAAAAGAACGTTGAATACATTTCGCCTCGTCGAAGTCGACACAGCACTGTGCAGGTTTATTATCATCATTTGCGATCAATGGCAACTTCTTAGGCATTTTTATGAGACTTGCAGAGAATTCCAAATTTATAACGCAAATATCCGCCGCTGTCACCAATCGACGAAGCAGCCAGTGAAATTTGATATTTACGTGCCAGTTCCAGTTCCAGTGTACAGGGCCATAGACTGCGCTGTAGATCAGTGCGAATGAAAGACGACACGCACGCGGGCATGTAAGATTACGTGGCATTTCGTTTTAGCTGCGTCCGGGATCATCGTCAGCATCATCTGCATACGCGAATGCCATTCATTGCGTTAACTAGCTGGACGACCAGACAGCGGGTATGGGGATTTTATGATTATAATAATATTTGCAAAATAGAATAAAATTTGATATACGCGCTAGTTATTTGTGCCGCAAGAGCAGCAGCAGCAGCAATGAAAGCTGCATATCTCTGACTGAGTCCGATGCACGTCCATATGTCTGCGTGAGTGTTTGCATACGAGTAATGGAGTGAATATTCGAAAAATGTCCACTTCGCAATTATCTGCAATCAAGGATGTTGCATAAATTCTACATTCGATTAAGCAGACTGACGCTACTTCTCAGCGCGCATATGAGTGAGGGCTTTGCGTTGCGCATTGAAAGCTTGCATTTCTACCTGTTTTCTAGATTATCTGATACTTTAGATAGCCGTAGCTCGCTTGCGGTTTATTTATGTAATAAGAAAACGGAGTTATGGTTCTATGAGTATGTGTAAGTAAGTAATTATCTATGTGTCTACATTGAACAGACTCTTATTTGCAAAGCAAGAAAGGCTCGTGAGCACAATCACAACTCGGAAACAATGGGATTAATAGTATCATTGCCCTGTTAGAGCATTCAGGATAAAACAAACGGTTAATACTTCAAGCGCAATTAAGTTTAAGATTTAGCTTAAATTGTGTGCTTTCGGTCGTACAGCAGCTGCCATGTGAGAGGTTCAATCATTCAGGCACAATACGTACTATAGAACTTTTTAAAATCGACTACCGAAATCGGGAGCATTTTGTGGAGACGTTTCGAAAACAATGGAATGTAAATTAATTTGTTTCTTTAGAGTTTTTGGAAAGTAAAAGTTTATGCTGGTTATCCAAGAGCAATTCCTCAACTGGAAGGCGAGCAGGGTATTTTGAAAGATCTCATTGAAAGTTTGATAAAAGTACGAACATCACCATTTATAGGATATTAAAGGTATAAGTACACCATACTTAGTACATCTCTCCAAACATTTCGTTTTGCTAAACTATCTTTTTGTTACTGATTAAAAAGTTGACGCTTGAGAATTCTCATGCCAGTGGTCTTTAGTCAGCTGTTTGAAGTTTGTTTTATTATTACTTTTTTTGCTAACAAAAAGTGTTACGTATTTGAGTTAATATATTTTTTTTATAATAAACACTAACAAAAATATGATAAGACGCCAGTCAAAAAATGTACCAAGATAGCTTCCATCGTGTTCTGTAACTTCGATGCCTCAACTCTTTATCACAATCTAAGTATAGGCATTTTTTAAATAATAACTGTATTTTTTATCACACGCCAAACTAGCCGATCCTGATGGCAAAACGCTCATCTACGCACATCCATAAGTTTATTTCTGCTCTCCGATTTTTAAACTTTTCTATGCCATTACCTAAATATCATTCTCAGTGTATGCTAATTGATCTGATTAGACTTGAAAAAATATATCTTTTAGCGTGCTCATTTCTCCCATTTAAATAAAATTGTGCCAAATCCCCCCTCCGGAATCCTCCAGCATTCCAAAGTATTTAGAATAGGTTTCCCCGGAACCTATTATGGTGTCAACGCATCCATCTTCCGAATATGTGCAAAATTAAATCTGGTTTTCAATGCTGACACTCTATAAGGCTCTTACCATGCCCATTCTAACGTCTGGCGTAGAAGCTTGGACGATGACATCACCCGATAAAGCGTCCCTTAGAGTGCTTGAGAGAAGGATTCTGCGGAAAATGTTTGGGCATTTGCACGTTGGTGACGGAATGGACGTTGTGGAAGCAATGGTCTGCACAAGACGGTAGTGCTATTGATGATTATGAACAACGTTAGAACAATGAGTTCTATGAGCTTTACAACGACATAGACATAGCGCAGCGAATAAAGATTCGGAGGCTACGTTGGCTGGTCTTGCGGATTATTACGGGATCTCCATGGAATATAAAGAAGGCTAACATTCACAGAGACATTTGCATACCTCGTATAACCGGCGAAATAGTATGGTTGAGCAAAAACGACAAAGCTTGAAGACCATCCCAATAAACTAGTCCAAAATATACTTCTAAATGAAGGTCACATACCATTGAGAAAAAAAACATCTTGAAGTCTGCGCTATCTTAATTATCTCCTCTCGCACGAGGGTCCGTCCACGAAGGCATCGGAATACCGCCCATTCCGACTTTTAGTACGGCCTCATCGTCATGAGAGATAAATGCCATTTTAAGGGAGACCGGACACTGGACCTTCCTGGCTACCTCTATCTACCCGATTCCATCATATTAAAAAAAAGTAGCACATAATTATCGTGAGGGATAACAGAAGCTTTAAAGGAAACTGGAAACTAGGCCATTCCGGCTCCCAGCTACGAAGAATTGGAGACTGAAACCCGACCCCACTAGCTCCATCCATTCATTCACTCTTAATTTATTTAATCATATATGTACATATATATCCCATATAAAAAAACATTAGTTTCTTAACACTGGCAAAGAAACATAATAATGTAGCATCTAAGATTTGGTAAATTATTGTTAGTTTCGTTTCTTATTTTTTTTTGTCGGGACAACTAGCAAGTACAGCACTCAGACATTAATTAAGTCCATTGTACTACACTCGGATTCCCTTATAATTTTCTTTAAATCTACCCGACCTCCGAAGAAATCTTAGTAGATCTTGTGGTGTCAAGGCGGGAACGAAAAATCAGTAATAAAAAAGTGGTTTCAGCTCGTTCCTCGGCTGGCAATGGCAAATCTCTCATTGTATTTCTCGCATTAAAAAGCTTCTCATAAAAACTACCTGCCGTTCGAAGGCAGCATAAAACTGTTGGCCCCTCCATTTGTGGAAAACATCAAGACGCACACCACAAAATGGAGAAAGAGCGTATAACAACAACAAGAAAAAATATCAAAAAGTATTATATGGCTTTAGCAGTTAGTGCCTGATCGTTAGAAATGATTATTAAATTACGAAACATTCGACAATAATAATAATAATAATTAAACAACTAATGACGTCAACTTTTTCCCAGCTTATTAATGGTAATTATTTTATCCATCCATGGAAATCAAGTTTCTTTTTTTATGCGGCCCTACAACATTTTGTCGGATCCATCTGAGACAAATACAAACCTTAGCCGTTTGGCTCTCTCCATTGCAAAGTTAGCCTAGTTACGATCTTCTTCTGATCCCTTGGGGTTCACCCTTCTGATCGATGGATCCACACAACTTAAGAGTTTCTGGTCTTAGCAAAGATAAGCAACTAAAGAATAGAAACGGTTAATAATAAGAAATAAGAAAATAAGAGGTAATTTGATATTTTAGAAAGCGATGCATTTTTTGTGTTTAAAACATATGTTTTGTGATGCATTAAAATATATGTTTTTAGAAAAAAGCACTTTGCATCTTTTCACACTAAGCTAGCGACATGTACAATACAGAGTGTAGAAATGAAAATTCAACAGAATTTGCTGAGAGTGACATCCTTATGCGTGAAGGGTGTTCAATAAGGCCGCAGATTCTCTTATTTAAACAAATGTCATAAAATTTGTCGAGTTGATTTTTTTATTTCATTATGCTTGACGAGGTCTCAGCAAAAGAAGTTCTATGGTGTCGAATCACAAGATCTCAGCGGCGATTTGACATCGCAGTTTCGCGTCCCAGGAAATTCGTTCATAATACGGCCATTGGTTTCAAGTGCTGTGTGGCAAATGGCACTGTCCTGTTGAAATCACATGCTGTCCAAGTCCATGCCGTCTAATTGAGTCATAAAAAGTTTATTACTATGGAAGAATATCCTTCACTGTTTACCGTACTGTTCAGCGCTTCTGGCTTCATTTCCGAAGAAGCACCGTCCGATGAATCTGAAAGCCCTAAGACCACACCAAACAGTGGCTCATTATGGGAGCAAAGTTTTTTCTTGAAGGGCATGTACACCAAATGCGACAATTTTGCATATTAACGTTACCGCATTAGGTGAAAATGTGCCTGATGGCACTTCATGCGAATATTTGGTTAATTTTGACGCGTTCTTCAAGTCTCGCTGCATTACTAAGTAAATCCGCTATCATAGATCTGCATCAGCACCAATATCTTAGTCAACCGGTTACATTGAAGCTCAACAAATTTATTCAGGAAAAGTACGACCAATATTAATTCAAAAACCCAGCAAAGATTAAAAAACTCAACAGCTCATATCTCAAAACCTGTTTAGACTTAGATGAAACCGTTTGACGAGTGATCCAAAACATAAATGACGATTTAGACAGAAAGTGCGTTTGCGCAAATACCTATGAAATGATCCTAAATATAGCAAAGTTCAGTTTTAAACGGAAAACCAAGAGACGCTGAAAGCAATTCTGTCCTAATATAAAAGACGTCCGCAGATAGCAGTTTATTGTCAGTATATTAGTCGGAAAACCTTGTCACCTGTATGTGGATTAGCTTCACCTTCAGTGTCGTGTCCGAAATAACCTTCTTCATTGCATTACAAAAACAATTGCACATATAGTAAATCTCTCTGCAACGGTTGTTGCCACCGGCATCCATCCGTTCCATTCAGTTCTGGTCAATTGTTTTACCAACTAACTTTACAAGTATGGGCGCCCCTTCTAGCCGTAACCACAACATATCCTCGCCCAATTCAAACCATTGTGAAATGGGAAAACAAATAAACACTTATACAAAAGACCATGATAATCAATTTGTTCTAAGTAAGATTGAAAATTCTTCTGTGTGAAGTCATTGGCTGAGTGCCGTAAAGTTAGCTGTGCATTTGGTCGACTGGAAAAACAGTTACGTCAGTTCAAAGATGCACTAGAGGCCATTTGTAGCCAAGTACAAATACGCATACATATACATAAGTACGTATGTATGAATGTATATTTCTTATGTGCATTCACATTTCCCATTTGCTGCTAGCAATCGCTGTCTGTTCACATGTAGCTGATCTCCTGATCGCCTCTTGTCCATCAGATGCATACCAAATTTGCGCAAAATATCCCAAGTATCCATTCAAATAGCTTCACAATACCGTAACCAGACGGTTCACCTACTCGTAATCGAGCCGACGGTATCTTTACAAGGAAACAAAGTTCGAAAATGAAATAAGGTTATGTGAAAAGCTCTGAAGCATATTTTCAATACACTTAAAAAAATGTTATAGAAAGTATAGACCATCGACAATTCTTTATTATGAAAAAACTAGTTATTTCAATTTAAAACTAAATTCAAGTTCAAATTTAAAATTAAATGTACGCTACACCGCCAATCGGTATAGCGCGACTGCTTCACACTGAAACCAAACCTAAATACCCTCTCTTTTAAACCGCTGCTAATATTATACTAATATTAAATAATAATAACAAGCTAAGGGTAGTTGGATAGGCTCAGGACGCCTGAACCCTCTGTTAAGTTCTAACACTTCAAAACGAAACAATCAAATCGCTCAACCAAGGCAAGATACGTAGCAAATGGAATTTGCCTGCAACCATCCTCAAATTACATGCGGAAAGATATTGGCTAATATGAAAACGGACGGGCGCTGAAGCCTAAAAGATCTTCTTTTGTACCTTCATATCACGTCCTTAACGCACGCTACCCAAAGCAGTTTCAGACTACTCAATGAATACTAACATTCCCTTAGTTGCCACAGTCGTAGGATACATTCATTGAAACAATTCGACCTAGATCCAGCCAATACATAAAATTTGTTAATACGTCTTGTCACCCACCAAACGTAGTCTGCTTCTGTGCCGGTAAATCAACAAATTCGACCCAGATGCACAATGTAAGGTAGCATTACTAGCAAAATAGCTTGCGAGCAGTCGTCCTCTCCTATCGGGTTACGCCCGGTACTAAAATAGTACCCAAAATATATTGCCGCCCAATGCCAAGATTGTACAATTGTTCCGATTCTTGGTGCACCTTGTCTTACATTTTAATTGTCAGAAGTACAAGGTTGTCATAGTACTCCTTCACCGGTTTGGGTGTAAAAATAAGTTTAGGTAACACGTGTGTCTTTCAAACATTTGCAAAGCTTTTGCAGGCTTAGATTACGGTTGTTGGAATCTGCGCTTCAAACGCGATTACATGTCTGAGAATGAGGTAAAAATGTCCGGCTTAATATTGGAATTTTCAATTAAAAAGGATTGAATTGTTCTCTATAATCTTTCTTGACTTCAATTTTCGCTGATTGCAACGCCATCTTTGTATCCCGCCGAAAATTCTTCACCTTATCCTTGTTTTTACGGCCATTCCCTTGTCCTTTTTGAGTTTATCTGATACACACCAATATACAAATCTGGGTGCGAAAGTTTTGAGCACTGTAAATTTGACTTGTCAAAGAAAATTTCTTTAGCACTATTTTAAAAGGGCCAGTTCGGACAATCAAAGTGGCATAAGTGGTAAACTCATCATTGATGTATATATGTATACTACTTACAGGGTTCGCCATCTTTTATGTCGGTATGTAAACGCGTATAACTTTGTCATTTACCAACCGTTCGACTTCAACGTACATGTTTTCGATACGTCAAAAGATCGCAGCTTGTAAGTGCTAATATAGGTGGCCACTTGGTTGATATTGTATTCAAAAAATAGTTTTAATAAATTGTAAATAAACAAATCAAATAAAAGTACCTCACTTATACAAATCTTTTTTTTTTTTTTCAAAGTTATTCAATGTTTTCATACCGACATAAAAGATGGCGCCCCCTGTATTCTTTGGGATAAGCCCATGTGTGGAAAAACTCGGCAGGCAATGGCAAACCTCCGAGTGTATTTCTGCCATGAAAAAGCTCCGCATAAAAAAAATATCTTCCGTTCGGAGTCGACTTGAAACTGTAGGCTTGAAACTGTAGGTCCCTCCATTTGTGGAACAACATCAAGACGCACACCACAGATAGGAGGAGGAGTTCGGCGAAACACCCAAAAGGAGTGTACGTGCCAATTATACCTATATATATATATTACATTTGTAAAAATTACGTCGTTTTGACTAAATCTTCCCTGTACGTGTTATCAATTTTTTACAGCTTTAAAAATAAATTTGTATTAGATCTTGCGTTCAAAATTGATTCAATAATGTGAATACCTTGGAAATGTTAGGAAACTGTTTCGCCAATGATGCCATTTACAAGTGGCATTAACGCCTCAGAAGAGATCGTGAGTTCATCGAGGATGACGAACGTTGTGGTAGGCCGTCGACATCGAGAACTGATGAAAACCTCAGAGAGTTGGCAGAAGACTTGAGCATTGCTTATGGAGCCAACAAGCACATTGTAGCTAAAGATTTAGAATTGCGCCATGTTGCGGCAAACTGAATTTCATGAAAAATGGGACGGCGTTGATATCGCCAAAACATCATTTCCAAGACTCAATATGAGTCATCAAACTCGTCATTACTGGAGGTGAGATGTGAGTATATGAATACGACCCATAATCCACATATCAGGCGTGAGTGGAGAGCTCCGAGTAAACCAAGACCAAAAAAACGCAAAAGTCAAAAAAGAAAGCGATGTTAACGATTTTCATTCATGGATACCATTGTTTTCCACCAAAAAATTATTTCCGGGAAACGGCTCATGGATTTTGCACCATTATAAAGCGCCGTCGCATATTGGTATTATTAGCCGCACATTTTTTACCAAGAACGGAACAAGTACCATCCATCATCCATCGAATTCACCTGATATGGCTCCCAACAATTTTTTTTATCGAGCCAAAAAATCACTATGGGGAACGCGTTTTAACAGCCGAAAAGAAGTAATGGAAAAATCGAAAACTCTGCAAGCTCTGATGGCTATACTATAATAGAGCACCAGAAATAATGTTGAGGGATGGATCAAACCATGGTCCCTTTCAATATAAGGTATAAATTCTGTCTGCTTTAAGGGGGTATTCTGGTCTAGAGCCCTACTTTTTGGGTATTTTTCAAACTAGGATAAAAGAAAAATTAAAAACATTTTTACTATCCATTTTTTTATATAATATTTATTGATGTTTAAGGTATATAAAAAAAATTAAAAAAAAAAAAAAGTCAAAAATTCATCCAGTGACAGGTCGGTGAAGTAGGGGTTGCTAGTCAAACAGTGCTCCCTGGTTGACATGATTCCAACCCTTGTAGTGATCTAAATCGAACAAACAAAGAAAATTCTTAATTAGTAAAGATGTCGCTACATCTTGAGCCTCGGCCGAAAAAAAAAAATAAAAATTCACAAAATGGCGCCTACTTGAAAAAAAAAATTTTTTTTTACCCCTGTTTTTTGACCTTTACGAATTTTTTAAAAATACTTCAAATTAAAATTTTTCAAAATCCAAGGCTCCAGTGATAAAGAGTTGTATGAAAAAGATTCTCACCAAATTTCAAAGGGATCGGTCAAATAGAACTTCAGATATCGTGTCAACCACCTCAGCAAAAGGAGTTTTGAGAAAAACGCGTTTGAATTTCGCCGTCCGCTCAAACCAGTCTAGCTGTCGCGTCACTAAAATAGTTGTAATTTCGAAAATAATCCGAATTTTGCAAAATCCTTTTAGGGAGATATTTTTGAATACCTAGACTATCGAATTTTGAAAAAAAAAAAATTTCGATTTTTTCAAATTTCTAGACCAGAATACCCCCTTAAGTTTCTATTCTATTTAATAGCGTATAATAGTAAAAGGGCTATAAAGTATAATCGCAGGATCAAAAAATTTCACTTGTTTTGCATGTTCCCAGAGTTCCTTTCTACCTGATTTCCTCTGGCAGTAGTTAACTTTAATGTTTCGTCTCAAGTAAGCAGCTGTTTAGAACACTTCTTTTAACATATCATTAAGTACCATTTTTCTGTTTGTGCCAAGTTTTTCACTCTCATTCCAGAAGCATTAGTCGAGACACCAAACTAATATTTTTACATAGGTATTTTCTGGGGTTTTATATTTTTATCCGACTAAGAATGCCAGCAAACGGTTGATTTTTTTCCATAAATACGATGAAAAATTTGTAGTAGATGTTAAAAGATCTTCACGGTTTAGTGTCCTATTATATAATTATTTGATTGGTATTTTTGTTAGTGTAGATATGCATTCGAACACATCAACATAAGTAGATACATATTTAAACATGTTTAGGATTTGTTGTTATGTGTGTTATCTGATTACTGTCGAAAAGCCATTGTATGATAATGAGCTCTGATGGCAAGCTGTAGCATATCGCATAAGGAGTCGGAGTTAATATTTAACATTGAGAACTGGGGTCCTTCTAAAATAAATAAATGCTAGTGGAAAACTCAAAACTGTGACTTAATAATAATGCAATTATAGAAAATTTAGAAACTAAAGTCAGATGCACACATATTAATAGTTGCATTATTCTGCCGCCACCGTAGCCGCATGGAATTGTGCGTGACTACCTTTTGGTAGGGACGGGGTTCGAACCCAGTGTGGGCATGAAACATTAAACGAGGTTTTTTTCTAAATTTTCCTTTTCCACCTATGTGGTTTTTGGTATAGCACGCATGATATACATATTTGTTGGAATTTGTGAACGAAAAGGGACTTAAGTATATATGCATCTGAATTAAATTTTAATTAAAAACGGGAGAACGTCATTTCCACTGCCAACTCTAAAGGCGAATGACCATGAAACACCAAATGATAGACGTTCCCACGACAGTCCGTTCTACGTAACCGGAACGACCCGGATTTATATCCGGCCAAAGACTGTCACTTCAGCAGCACTCCCCGTATATGCATGGGGAATATTTATACATACTGTTACAACAACAACCAACTGATAGAAACAGATCTAATTATAGCGGTAGCAAGGCAATGGGGTACTTCCGAGTGTAATACTGCCATGAAAAAGCTCCTCATAAAAAATCAACTTCTGTAGTCCCTCCATTTGTGGAACAACATAAAGACGCACCTCACAAACAGGAGGAGGAGCTCGATCAAACTCCCAAAAAGGGTGTAAGCCCCAACTATACTATATATACTTATATATTTCTAAGTTCTATTCTTAAGCGTGCCAGCTTTGTATGACATCTAGAGATCAACACACATATCCTGTGCGATTGGAGGTAATTAAAAAAAAAAAAATTGGAAGCTACTGTTCATTAAAATATTATTGTGAGTTTTATTATTATTTTATTTATTAACTTGCACTACGCTGAATGTTTTCTCATGATTCCACGCCAACATATAATCTTCGATGCGAGTTTTGAACATATTGAGCATATCTCCGGGTTCATTTTGCTACTTTATAGGATTTATTTTGCTACTATATTCGTTTTCTAATTATTTATTCAGTCAGTAGTCTGATATCTTCCTTGTCCTAGTTCTTCGTCTTATTCTAGCTTCTTAAATTTACAGTTTTACTTCAATACGAGGGTTTTGTTTTAATTTTACGCCTTTGCAACTTTACGTATAATCAGCTGTAATTGGATACTTTTATCAAAAAGTTTCGTATTGTTTAGCATAACCTTAAATGCAACTTTTTCACTTATGAGCTTTATTTGACCTTTCATAGTGAGTTGAAAACGTTATCTCGCCCAAAATATGAAAGTAAGTCGCGAAAATTTTCGTGCTTCGAAGACTCATTACGATTTTCGACGTGGATTAACGAGACAGAAGTACACTGATAAACTCACTTCGACTTTAGGTGTTGAGGCACCACACTTAGCCACTGCGAAACTCTGGTACAATGAGCTCTTACGTGACCTTCGATTCTTGCAGAATGAAAGCCGTCCAAAAACGGTTGTTGTTGTGCTGTGCGTCAATTGATAACCCCAGATCTTCATGTGACAAAGGAGCATCACGAGATAGAGGTATCCTTGGGCATTAGTTAGACCAGCATTCTTGTACAATCAATATTGCATGAGCATTTGGCTATCAACAAGATTTATTCTAATTCCCGTCTGATACAGCATAATTTTGCAGTTGCTCAAAAAAGTACTCGTGTTGATTTGTGTAAAGAAATGTTCAAGAAATTCAGGCGCGGTGGCTCAATGCACATCTATGACATCGTAATAGGTGACGATTCTTAGATCCACGACGTATCTATAGAAGGTGGGGTGATTAGAATAGTTGATTCGTTCTTCTTCAATTCGCCTTTAACTTAGAATGTCAGTAAAACGGAATGACGCAAAGTTGTTGTGGCAAACTACTATTATCTATTTGTCAATCATTCCATTCTTCTATTCACTTTCCCTTGTCATTCCTAATTTAAAAAACGTTGTTTCTTGAATGCCACCCCCTTGTATAGATTCGCCTTACTTAGATATATGGATATGAGCTGGAAACCAAAAAGCATTCGACAGTGGGTGTTCCAGTGCGAGTTTGGTAGGTGGATAGGTGAAATAGTTTAAGTACCATTCTGACTCTCCCCAAGTAGCACTAAAGCGCTGTTGGACCCCATTTTGAGACCTCCAACGGGCAGATAACTTCAGCCAACCAGAGATGTTCATGTAATGGAGAAGGTTGATGGGATTAAGGTTGTAGCACTGCCTAGAGAGAAGCATCCCGTCTTCTTAATCGTCTAGGTGTCAAACCAGGATATTTGTAGAGAAGGTACTCAACAGTCTCCTTCTCTGGAAGGTCCACACAGCTTCTGCAATGGAGATTAAATGGTAAACCTATTTTTTCTGCATGTGTGCGGATCTTCCAACGACAGGTAGACAGAGCAACGAGTTTGGAAATTGAATGACGTGGAGTCTCCAGAACTTTCTGCATCTTGCATCTATTCTTAGACTATTCCGTGTTTAATCCAACAAAAGTTGTTCCAGAAAAAGCACCTCGAAGCAAATGGACGCCTGTTTTTTTGGAATATCTGTGCAGGTCTCAATTGTACCACCAGAGTAAATAGTAAATTCTGAGTAGTACGAGTGGTAATGGTAGTGTATTTATTTTGAAAAATAAGTTTGCACAAAAATTGAAAAAAAAGTATCGCACGGTAACTGGAGCAAAAATTTATATAATTCAATGTTTACATATCAGACTTCTCATTAAACGGTACTAACGAGGTGTGTTCAAAAAGTATCGCAAATTTTGTGTTTTTTTTCAAAAAATATTTATTTATAAGTACATTAATATCTATTTTGCCCCCTTCAAAAAAATCCCCAGGAGATATTTTGCACTTGTGCCAACGTTTTTTCCAATCTTCGAAGCACTTTAAAAAATCTTTTTTTATCATATCTTGTTCAGCTCCTCCTTCGATACCGTCTTTGGCCTCACGGCGTCATGGTCTCTTCAGTTTCAGGAACAAGAAAAGGTCATAGGGGGCCAGATCTTTGGAATACGGTGACTGTGGCATCATTAGTGTGTTGTGTTTGGCCAAAAAGTCGCGCACAAGCAACGATGTGTGAGCAGGGGCGTTATCGTGATGCAAGAGCCAATTTTTGTTCTTCCACAAATCCGGGCGATTCTGGCGTATTGCTTCTCGCCAATTGCGCATAACTTGCAGGTAATATTCCTTATTGACCGTTTTACCCTGTGGCAAGAACTCATGATGCACAACGCCCCTGCAATCGAATAAAACGGTAAGCAAAACTTTTACATTCGACCGAACTTGGCGTGTTTTTTTCGATCTTGGTTCGTGCGGCAGCTTCCATTGAGATGATTGAGCTTTGGTTTCCACGTCATAACCATAAACCCACGATTCGTCACCAGTTATGACCCTCTGGAGCAAATTTGGGTCTTCGCGGACAGAGTTCAGATATCAACATCTCATTAGCAATGTTCATGCGATGCTGCTTTTGGTTGAAATTGAGCAGTTTTGGTACGAATTTTGCGACGAACCGTCTCATGTCCAAATCATTGAAAAAAATCGAATGGCACGAGCCATTTTCTTCACTTCATCAATTTTTTCGTCTGTTGTTGAAGTGCTCGGGCGTCCGGTACGCTTTTCGTCGTTAACATCTTCTCGGCCTTCTAGAACATTTTGTACCACCGATAAACTTTGCTGTGGTTCAAAGTATATTCTCCGTATGACACAGTCAACATTTGGAATGCATACGCGCACTTAATTTCGTTTTTCACTCAAAATTTTATACAGGTTCTTTGATCCATCTTTGCAAGCAAAGCAGCTGTCAAGAATTAACTGAATATTCAAAATACCAACATACCGCCACAAAAAAGTCGAAATTCGAATATACGTAACTTGCGAAAATTTAAAATTCGCGATATTTTTTGAGCACACCTCGTATATAATAATATAATTAGCGCTTATACCCTTTTGGGTGCTTGGCCGAGCTCCTCCTCCTATTTGTGACGTGCGCCGACTCCGAACGGCAGATATTTTTTATACGACTGGAGATTTGCTATAACTTTGTTGTTTCATGTACGGAAATTTGAACCTACGCACTTCCGATTGGTAGTCACACACCAATCCATTCGGCTACGGCGTCCGCCCAATGTACATACCTCTCCAAATATTCAATAATTTCCTCAAATTTCATACTTTGACTGCTAAAACTTGTACCTTAAAATATGCGCGTATAGGTATTTAAAATAAATTTCAAAACAAAATGTGGCAAATACTTTTTCTGAAAAAGAGAATGCAACTCTGGGTGTTCTGTAACAAATTTCATTGCTTTTTGAATGCAATCTGCATAGGTGCAACAGTTTTACATGTCTCGCTTCTTAATGGTAAACGAAAGGCGAATACTTTCGAGGGCTTAACGTTATTTTTGTATTAAGCTTTACTTTATCGTTTTTACCTTACTTTCAATTCTAATTTAATGGCTGCACCAAATGCTACAAATGGAATGTTACTTATAATTACTGTTATAAACTTGACTGATTTCGTATGACAGAAATACTCTCGAGCACGAATGTCTTCGAACGGTAGACGCTCATGAACATATTCGGCCACACATCTTCTTTCGCAGCGCGATAACCGCTTACGCGATTTTGTCCGCCATCGCTAACGTATACAAGCGTCCAAAAATCTTGCGCAGAATCTTTCTTGGCTACACATATTGGATTGAGGAATAAATTTATTATAGTTTCAATATTTTTTTACAACGATGCTGTTTACTGTTTGGCAAAGGGTAAGTAGGTACAGGGTTGCCCACATTCGACTGGCCCATGTGTTTTTTTCTAATCTTTGCTCCCATTCCAATCGACGAGGCTTGTTCGCAGGCAACAATCTTGGCGTCAATTGAATCTTATACGGGAATAAATGCAAATCAATGCGGATAATTCGTTGTAAAGTGTTCCGAGCAATGCTCAACTGCTGAGAACGGCAATTTTGGGATGTCCTTGGCGACGTCTCAACACTGGCCCGTACAAGAGCCTTGGTCGGTTTTTATTTGGCCTCTTTGGATTAGAAAGCGCATTACCAGTTGAAAACCTTTCGTACAAACGTTTAATGGTGTTCTTAGAAGGGCACTTTTCACATTATTTAATTTTTCATACGCACGTTAAGTTTTCACAATTGACTTCTTTTGTTGAGTGTACATTTCAACAATTTGGGAGCGCTCGCGTGGCGTGTACTGTTCCATGGTAAAACTTTGCTTAGACTGATGCTTCCAACGCGGTATGTCATTAAGCCGTCTGATGTCTCTGTCAAAATATACGGGGTTGCCAGGTGGGTCCGTCGAATATTAATTGTATTAACTGTATTAATTCGATCTGCTCTATAAAACTATGTTAATTGTATTGTATTTTTGACGTATTTAATTTTTTATTAGTTTTGAAGCTTAGAAATGGAATATCCAGGATGCAAAAAAACAAAGAAAGTCGCCTTCAAATTACTTCCCAGAATCTCCCCCGCCATCGAGCAACACACGGTCATCAACAGCGCACCATAGGAGATGCGAAATGGTGCCTATTCATCAATATGAAGCAAAGAAAGGCGTGGGTGGCTTCAGCAGATACACCAAAGCCGAGGGTCAAGTCAGATTTTCAGCCAAAGAAAATCATGAAATGTGTATGCTGTGCCTGGGAGGGCATGGTGCACTGGGAAACGCTCGAAGAGAATGCCGTGGTCAGCGAGGAGTTCTACATTGTCCGGATACACCGCATGAATGAGACTATTCGACTGAGAAGACCTGATCGTCAAACCATACTCCTTCACGACAACGCCCGGTCCCATGTTGCACAAGTCGTCAAAGCCGCACTCCAAGAGCTCGAATGGGACGTCCTTCAGCATCCGCCGTATTCTCCGGACCTTGCACCGACCGATTACCATCTTTTCCGCTCCCTGCCAAACCCTATGATGGGTGTTACCTTCGATAATAAAGAGGTCCTTAAACACTGGCTCAACAACTTCTGTGGCACCAGACCGGACGATTTTTTGCGGATCGTCATCAGCATATTGGTCGAGAGGTGGGAAGAGATTGAAACAGCAACGGCGAATTGATTAACTTATTGGTATAATTATTGTTTTTTGTTTAAAAGAATTCTAAGAAAAAACGCTACCAATTTCTTCTCCAACCTAATACATAACTCAAGTTAAGACAATACCTCATAAT